>SKCR01031803.1:0-179097 GCA_019454045.1 Zanthoxylum bungeanum
TACCGTGGATTGGCATTAGAACAAGTGGGAGAAATTGTTAGGGTTGGTGCTTAGAGTGCCAATCCGGATCGTATTTATGTCCGAATCAGAAATACGATCAATTCTTTTTTCCATAATATTACTTATTTAATGGTAGCACCTATTGTCTTTTATATACATATTCGATCTAATTGCGATTAGATATCTAATTATGATTAGATTGAAACTAAATCTGATTTAGTGATACATGTATATTGGACAAAGACCCTAGGATTTACAATATAGTGCGCAATTACAACGAAGTTTGTAATTGACATTGAAAAACGTCACTATAAGTTGTATATCCTTAAATAAAGTTACTGGTCAAGATTTACTAACACGGGTCAGTTAGTAAAATCCGCTGAGACCAGTACATGTCTTATATCGTGACTTGGTCTGATGGTTTATCCCAATGAACCATGAGTCTCGGGAGACTCGTATAGGCATGTAGGTGTTTATTTGATAAATACTGAACGACTTACTGAATATTTCCTAATAGATGGTACACCAACGTCAATAGGAATCTTCTCGACTTGAGCGAGCATAATGGTCCTTCGACTTGAGATACCATAGTGGATATATGAGTTATCCTCCACACTTTGATGGCAGTCACGTCACCGATCTATTTAGATCAGACCTCTGCCTTTTTGTTGGGTGTGGACTGATGTTCATGATATCATGTGCGTATCAAGATAGAATCTGTCAGTTTTGTGTACAGGGCATATGCATCCTACATGTGTTTGCGATCTAGTAAATCCATGGTCGTGGTATAACTTCGGAAGCAAGACCCGAGTATTATTTAGAGATCGTAAATTTGATAGTCAACTATATTATACCATAAGGATTTGACGTTCTTATCTATATCCCAAGTATAATATGGATAGCCTATGACAGAAGGATTATACGTATGCAATGACATTGACTTGCATAGTTTATCGAGATTATCCGTGGTCGTCATAATTCATGAGTGGGTGAATTATGTACACGAAATTGGATTTCGTGATGGATAAACCTAAACCTAGAGATTCTCACAATATGAAGTGTACTAGTTGAGAACTTGGGCAACACATTATGAATAATACAAATTATTCATAATACTTCACCAGATTAAATGAGTTAATTCGAGTCATTTAAACGGTTAAACAAAAATACATGCATTAGGGGTTTTTTGGTCAATTGATAATTAATGTGTATTTATATTTGATACATATTAATTATTTATCAAATGAGATTTTGACACATGCCATTAATATATGTATTTTTTATTTAATGTAAATAAAAATACATATATAATAATAATTAAATTAATTAATTATTTAGATATTTAAATGTGAAGTATTTGAATAATTAAATGATATTCTTTTTCATAATTGTTATGAAAAATATTTAATTATTACCGGTAACAAGTGGCATATTTATTTAAGTTTGAAGTATTAGATTTTTTTTTTTCAAAATGACAAAAATGTCCATGACCACTAAATTTCGTCCATGTGCATATTTAAAGGGAAAAATTATTTTCTCTTTCATTAAGCTTGTCTTGGCCAAGCTTCCACCATTTTTAGAGAGCTTCCAAAATTGTTTTTGAGAAAAACTTGAGAAAAAGTGAATAAATTAAGAAGAAAGCTTAAGGAAATTTGAAGATTTTGAGGTAATCTTTAATATTCTTAAGCTTAGAAAGTTTGTTTCTTGTTATTGAGTATCTAGAATTATTCTAGGGTTTACTTTATTTCTTAGATTTTGGGACTTTGTGATTTGGAGGATGGAATAGAATGCTTGGTGCATGTGTGAATTAGTATTGAAAGATATTATTGTAATATTTGTCCAATTTGAACATCTGATGATATGTTTCCATTCTAGAGAGTTATGACCACTCTTTTAATGCCTAGAATTATTCTTGGGTGCTTCAATTGTGGTGGCTTGGATTGGTGTTGTGATTAATTTGATTAATGTTGAAAAGGTTGGATTAAAGAATCAAAAATTGATATTTTTTGCTTCTGGATCAGATATGTAAAAATGTTCATATGGTGATGAAAATTATGTCATATAAATGTATTGGATGTGTTTTGGGTGTTGGAACAATTTCCGGAAATTGTTTCGGAGTTTAAATAAGCGAAAATGGTGAAAAACGGCGTTACCGGGTGACTTTTGAGCCAACTGGGCGAAGGCTTCCCAAACAGTGAATTTTTCACTGTTGGTCCAGCCCATGAACTGCCCTAGTACTGTTGGGGCTGACCTGGGCAGCCTTCATATGCATTGGGTAGTCGGTTCGGTCAAAAACGCATTTTGAGCCATTTTACGGAAAAATATTTTCATAAAAGTTTCGCGACGTTTCTTAGCTATTTATGTCGTTATTTGATATCGAATAAATATGTTTAGGAAAAATATGAATAAATTATTCATATTGGATATTGAATAATTTATTCGGTAATTTAAAAGGTTTTAAAATTACGATTTCACCCGAACCGTGAGCTTCCGCTGCACCCGCGCCAAAACCCTACACATCTGTCCAAGAGCACGTCTTGAGGATGATGACCTATATCAACACTACTGAAACCCATGGAACTCGTATTGACGAGCGTAGCCAGGTGACCATGATTATAGAAACTCTTCCGAAGAGTTTCCTGCAGTTTAAAAGCAACCATGTTATGAACAAGTTGACTTTTACTTTGACCCAACTGCTTAATGAGCTCACCCTATACGAGTCTATGCTTGTGGATCCTCGTAAGCCCAGTGCTGAGGAAAATTTTGTCGAGTCTTCTAAATCTGCAAAGATGAAGAAGAATAGCACTGGGAAGGCTAAGACAGCCCATGAAGAAGAAGAAAAAGAAAGGCTCCAATGATGCCAAGCCCAAGTGAAAGTGTTTCCACTGCAACAAGAACAGGCATTGGAAAAGGAATTGTCCTAAATACCTTGCTGAGCTGAAGGAGAAAAAGGATACAGGTAAATATGATTTACTCGTTATCACCTGCATTGTTGATTCTAGAGCCACTAACCATGTTTATTCTTCTTTGCAAGTACTTGACTCATGGAGGGACCTTGCTGAAGGTGACTACACCATGAGGGTCGGGACATGGGATGGCGTTTCAGCAAGAGCAATGAGAGTTTCCATTTTAAATTTTACAAATAATAGTTATTTAAATTTGAACAATGTGTTATTCATTCCTGGTTTTCACAGGAATTTGATTTATGTTTCTAAACTTTTGGATGATGGTTATTCAGTTTCTTTTAATAGAATTTGGTTATTATTGGTAGAAATGGATTAACCATATGCACATGAAACTCAAAAAATAACTTGTATATGTTAAGACTGTTAACACATAGGTCATTGTTCAACGCTGAAATATTTAAGGTTGACGAAACCTAAAACTAAACTGCAAAAGATTTCTTATGATGACACATATCTGTGGCATCTTAGACTTGGTCATATCAGCCTTGACCAGATAGAGAGATTGATAAAGAACGGAGCCTTAAACCAGTTAAAGCTCGGAACTTTACCAATTTACGAATCTTGTTTATAAGGAAAAAAAACCAAGAGACCTTTTACTGGAAAAGGTATAAGAGCAAGTCAACCACTTGAGCTTATACATTCGGATATTTGCGGACTGATGAATGCAAGAGCCCGAGGTGGTTATGAATACTTCGTCACATTCATTGACTATTATTCCAGTTATGGGTATGTTTACCTAATGCAGCACAAGTCAGACACTTCTGAAAAGTTCAAAGAGTATCGTGCTGAGGTTGAGAACCAATTATGTAAAACAATCAAGACTCTGCGATCAGATCGTGGAGGAGAATACCTTGACAGAGATTTCGAGGAATTTTTAGTTAGGCATGGGATAGTAACCCAGCTCACAACGCCTGGAACACCACAGAAAAATGGTGTTGCAGAAAGGAGAAATCAGACCCTACTAGATATGATGAGATCTATGTTTAGTTATAGCTCACTACCTAGTTCTTTATGGGGATATACGTTACAAACTGCAATGCATATCCTTAATGTAGTTCCATCTAAGTCTATTCCTAAGACTCACTTAGAGTTGTGGGGTGGTCATAAAACTAGTTTATGATATTTCCACATATGGGGGTGTCCAACAGATGTGCTGAAGAATTAGACTACAAAGTTGGAGCCACGTTCTCAGGTGTGCCTATTTGTAGGGTATCCTAAGGAGACTAGGGGTGGATTCTTCTATAGCCCTGAAGATAACAAAGTGTTTGTATCGACAAATGCTATGTTTCTAGAGGATGACTATATGAGAGAGTTCAAATCTTGAAGTAAAATGTTACTCGAGGAGTTACTTGCTGGTTCGACCATCACACCATCGTCAACGACAGTTGACAAATACATAGCATATTCGACATCTGAGTGTCAGATTCAAGTTTTTCAGAATGATCTACCACCTAGACGCAGTGGGAGGGTTGTACAACAGCCTGATCACTACCTAGGAGTTGAAGAGGCACGAGTAGTCATATCCAGCGATGGTATAGATGATCCATTAACCTATCGTAGTGCAATGGATGAATCTGACAAAGAGGAATGGCTCAAAGCCATGAACCTAGAGATTTAGTCTATATACTCAAACTCAGTCTGGGAACTTGTAGTCCAACCTGATGGGGTGAAACCCATAGGTTGCAAGTGGATCTACAAGAGGAAGATGTGAGCAGATGGGAAGGTACAGACCTTTAAGGCTAGGCTAGTGGCCAATGGTTATACCCAGAAAGAAGGAGTTGACTATGATGAAACTTTCTCACTAGTAGCCATGCTCAAATCCATCCACACTCTTCTATCCATTGCCGCATATTATGACTATGAAATTTGGAAAATGGATGTCAAGACTGCATTCTTGAATGGAAATCTTGATGAGAGTATCTATATGGTACAACCAGAGGGGTTCATAGCCCAAGGTCAAGAGCAAAAGTTTTGCAAGCTGCAAATGTCTATTTATGGACTTAAGCAGGCATCTCGATCTTGGAATATAAGATTTGATACCACGATCAAGTCTTATGATTTTGAGCAGAATGTTGATGAACCTTGTGTATACAAGCGCGTCATTAACGGGAAGGTGATTTTTCTTGTTTTATATGTCGATGATATTTTACTCATTGGGAATGATGTAAAGATATTATTGGACATGAAAACCTGGCTAGCTAACCAATTCCAAATGAAAGATTTGGGAGAGGCCAATTATGTTCTTGGGATTCATATACTTCGGGATCGCAAGAAACAACTGTTAGCTATGTCTCAGGCATCCTATATTGACAAGATCCTTGTCCGATTTGGGATGCAGAAATCTAGGAAAGACAATCTACCTTATCGGCATGGAATTCATTTGTCAAAGGAACAATCTCCTAAGACACCTCAAAATGTTGAGGAAATGAGACATATCACATATGCCTCTGCAGTTGGTAGTCACATGTATGCTATGTTATGCACGAGACCATACATCTGTTTTGTAGTGGGAGTAGTCAGTAGGTTTCAGTTGAACCCAGGATTGGATCACTGGGTGGCTGTGAAACACATTCTCAAGTATCTTAAGAGAATGATAGATTATTCTTGTATATTCCGGTGATGATATGAGCTTAAGGGGATATGCATACTCTGATTTTCAGACAGATGTCAATTCTAGGAAATCAACATCTGGATCAGTGTTTACCCTAGGTGGTGCGGCTATAGTATGGTGGAGTATAAAGCAATCTTGCATTGCTGACTCCACCATAGAGGCTGAATATGTAGCAGCTTGTGAAGTAGCTAAGGAAGCAGTTTGGCTCCGTAAATTCTTGGGAGATCTGGAAGTTGTTCCAAATATTGATAGACCACTCACACTTTATTGCGATAATAGTGGTGCAGTGGCGAATTCAAAAGAACCAAGAAGCCACAAGAGGGGAAATCATATAGAGAGGAAATATCATCTCATCAGGGAGATAGTGCAGAGAGGAGACGTTACCGTCATAAAGATTGCATCCGCAGAAAACCTGGCTGATCTGTTTACAAAGACCTTGTCGGCTAAAGTGTTTGAAGGTAACCTAGATGGTCTAGGATTACGTGACATGTACTATTTGCTCTAGTGCAAGTGAGAGATTGTTGGGATGTATGCCCTAGAGCTGCATGTAATGTAAACAGTTTTATATGTTTTGAAATAAAATGATGCGCTATTCATTTATCAAAGAATTTGTTTAAATTTCACATATTATAAATTATCTTGAATACCCTAGATTACTTATGTGCCTTCAGACTTAGTGTATGAGTGTTATACATAAGATGATTTAAGTCTAAAGTTAGTAATCTTAAATAGTCCATTGAGAGCAAACAAAGTGGGTACTTTGTTTGTAGTATATCTATAGCTGCGGTCCATACTATATTTGTATGGCGACCTTGATCCGGGATCGTCCATGTAGAGACATGAGAATGAAGGCACCTTGTATCATATGATCATATAGGACTTGACCCAGATGGAAGTGACATTCTTATAATATCTGTTAAACAAAGAAAGTCATTTTAATCTACTAGATGTTCATATATGGATTGATCTTAATCCTGAGTGTAATACAAACTCCTGCATGGCAGTCTATGTCCTTTGATTTACAAAAGTGAGGTTGGTGTAGCAGTCCCGACCAATAGCTATGTACTTTGAGGGCATAGTCTGTTGTGTAGCTGGGAACACCTTACATAGATATAGAGTTCACTCCTTCTTGGAGAAGTAGATTAGTATCTTCCTTAAGGGTTGATTCAGTGCTTGAACGGTTAGAGCGCTCAAGTATTTCTATTAAGAATAGAAAGATTAAAATTCATAATGGTTATGAATAAATCATTAATTAGAGAATCAATGGTACTTAAGGTATAAATAATTAGAGGGGTATAACAGATATTATTACGAGATACTCGTGAAGGGTCAATTCGTATGTAGTGACTATATCGATGGATACCGATTTGGTTCGGCTTAATATATCATCTGTGGCAAATAGAGTGCAACTTCAGATTTTTAGTGGAATACTCCGGAGTTAATAATTTGGAATATTTAATTAAGAGCTTAGTTAATATTTCGAGATTATTGGAGCTCGGAACCGTAGGTCCATTTGGTCCCCGTGCTAGCTCGATATACTATAGCGGATTTAGTATAACTAGATAGTCCAATTATATACTGACAAAGGTATAAATATTATTAATATGATTAATAATATTATTTTGTCAAACTTGAAACTTTATATTAAAAGTTAATATATGGTTTTATTTAATATTTGTTATTTAAACACATGTTATTTAATTATATTAGATATAATTAAATGAAATGTTAAGTTAGTAATTTCCAAATTTTGGGTTTTGGAAACCCTTAGATTTAATTTGGAAGTTACAAATTGTTAAATGGCATTTAACCTTTTTATTTTGTAACATCTTTTCCATTATGGAAAGTAAATATTAATGTTACAAAATTTTTGGTATTCTTACATGTGTGGTCGATTTTTACAAGGGTAAAAAGGGAAGGATTTTGTGATTTTTTGAAAATTACAAACCTAAGTATAAAAAGAAAAAATATTTTTTCTTTGGTAGAAAATTTCATTCTTGAACCCTAGCCACCTTTCATCTTCTTCTTCATCCTCTCAAAAGTTGAGAAAAATAAAACTAAAGAAAAAGAAGAAAAACAATACAAAACATAAGTGTGATTTTTTCTCTAAATAGTTGAGGGATTAATATTCGGAGTCTTGCCCATACAATTTTCCGTTGGTAACGGGATATACTTCAGAAGACTTTGTGGTGTCGAACAAATAATCATCTTCATCTTATTCTTGTATGTTCTCGGCAGTGAGGCTTTATTTTGCTCACTGCCACCCCTTTACTTGGTGAAACGAAACTCAGTTTGGTTTCGTTTTAATCCAGTTTTTTTGGGGAACATTTTATGGTGTTTTGGGGCTGTGTTGGGGCTGTTTTCTAGTGAAAAAAAAAGAACTGAAACATAGCCACTGTCCGCGCATTTCAGGGCTGTTTCGACAGTGTACTGTGCACATATTGGGTCCTAAACAGTCCAGTTTTTGTCCGCTGTTCGGGGACTGTTCCGAGGCTGTTTCTACTCTGCCTATACTACTGTAATAGTTCATTCTAGAATAACCACTGTATCCGGTTCTTCAAAGTGAAGTAATTGATGGTTTTGTGCCCAATGTCGTTGTGGAAGGCACAATAAAGGTTCTGATTTCAGGATTCCTTAGGGGTTTGAATTGGCTTGTGTTATCGGAATTTATAAGAATATTTATGTTCCGCCTATATTTTGGTGTGATTAGTGTTTAGGTATATTTCTTTGGGGGCGGTTAAAGTGTTTAGGTTGGGTTTTGGGTTTTTTGTTGGGCTTGTACTCTAATTTGGGTTTCTTTGATTATTCTGGGGCTTGCCTATTTTTGGATTGCGGGGGTGGCTTGTTTTTAGAGGTTTGGGAGGTTCACTATTTCCACGATAATCGTAGCGGCTCTCCTGTCATACAGTCGCTTAAAATCGTCATCCTTATCCACTTTTGAGTCTTCAAGGTCACATCCTCCATGCATTGAACCATTTAGGTTTGGCAATTAGGCTCAATCCGGGCTGGCTTCAGCCCAACTCTTAGGAAAAGGGCCGAGGTTATGGCCTGAAATAATGAGGCCCTTCAGTTAAAGGTGTTGAGGGTGGTTGTGGAACCCATAGGGTCGGATCAGTGTCTTGTGCAACAGAAATGGGTCTAACCCATGGATATCAAGCATGGGTATATTTTTAAATTATTTTATGGAATATTATATTTTTTATAAGTCCGTAGAAAAAAATCGGGGAAGAATCAGAGTCCGGAAACTCCGGAACGAAGAAAATGAAGTTTCAATGCTCATGGACAACACCTCTCAGTGTGTTGCGACGCGCGAGATTGGGAGTCGCAATGCCAAATCTTTGAATTCTTTGAGTCACGGCGTGACGCCCGCAGCTCTGAGAGCTGAGTGTCGCGACGCTAGAAATTTAAGTCGCGATGGTGCCTGTAGGCACTGCATTTTTACGCATAAGTCCCTATGATGAGTCTCATTTTGGAGACACTACCTTTTAAGTCACGGAGGTCACGGGAAACGGACATCGGAAGGGGAAATTCAGAATAAACAAGGTTCACTGTTTTCGTTGGTGCTGCGTTCGTGTTTACGTTCGAACGTCAAACGGATTGCGGGCGTCCGTGCCGCGTTCGAGGAAGCGTTCGAACGGTGTCGGTAATTCTGGTTTTGCTGCTAGCCTCACATCCAGCCCAATTAGCCCCCCAAAGCCCATAAAACACATCCCAATTTAAATAATAAATATTAATTAAAACATTAACTAAATAAGATAATAATTAAATTAATTAAATAATTAAATAAAACATATACCAAACATAAAATAAACAATTACCAACTTAAACTAAAATCATGCCTAAAATAAACAAATCACATACTAAATCAAAATATAATCATGCCTAATTAAAATCAATCAACCAATTATATTCCCAATCTAATAAGATTATTCCCAAACTTAAAATATTGTATTCCTAATCCAAGCCAATCAAATATTCAACCTTCCCTATCTAGCCAAGATTTGTCCCCCCTCAATCTTTGACTTCCCTTAACCAAACCAAATCAAATCTCTTGACTTCCCTTAACCAAACCAAATCAAATCCTTTTCCTTGTCAAACCTAACCCTTTGCCTATAAAAAGAACCCTTCACCAACCTTCTCAAGGGTTCCCGAGTCCCCTAGCTAGCTACCCCCCTAACTCATACACAACACACATAAAAATTACAGGAGAAGACACCCAAAAACAGTAAGCAAAAGATAAAGAGGAAATAGGAGCAGAACGGAGTTCGAGCCGCAAGCAAAACAGTAAAGACAACGAACGAGAACAGTGAACCAGTGAACCGGGAGAGTTGCGGAGCATCCACCCTTCCGACGATCGTGTACCGTACATCCGAGAGGTGATTTAAAAGGTTAGACCTGAGGGTACCTTTTCATTAGTTTATATTCATTTTTTATTGAATTCTATTCGCATGAGAGTCGTCTATGAATGCATGTTGTGGTCTTTGAGTAGATAAATATGCATGAATTATGAGATGTAATATGTTGTGGGTATTGGATGAATGAGAGATGTGTCAACTCTCGCGGTATATCGGATGGAAACCCGGACATAAATTTCATAGCCGATTCCGAATGGACGGTAATATGATCTGTACTCGGGCCACAACTCCACGTACCGCTTGAGTAAACGGCACCTTCTCTCTTTTGTTGTGTTGCTTTTTGTTTATTTAGTCTTCTCTTGAATTCAATATATTGTTTATTTTTGTATGATTCAACCAAGCGCATGGGCTTAGTGAGTTAGTCCAAGGTCCTCCATTTGTGAGACAAAGAGCCGAAAAGGCCACCTTCGTGACACTACTTCGCCGCGCCGGTTGATGTATGTTCGGTTGGACGCAAGATACGTTCAATCGAGCATACTTAGTTTGATATTATTATCTTTATTTTCGTATGTATAAGTCAATCGAGCGCATGGGCTTAGTAAGTGTGTTGTGAGATCCCCTATGGGGAGGGGCTAAAAGCCTTTTACCACGATGCTTTGCCGCGCCGGTTGACGTGTGTTCGGATTGGATGTAAGATGCGTTCAATCGGGCATACTTGGTTGATATGATTGGTTCTATTCTTGCATGTGTGATATGACGCGCATGGGCTTAGCATGTTGGTCTAAAGGTCCTCTCTTTGAGAGATCAAGAGCTCCAAAAGGTCACCTTTACGGCAGTGCTTTGCCGCGCCCTTTTATTTTCTGTTTATGTGTTGCATCAGGTCCGTGTCCGTTCGAACGCGTTCACTAACGCAACTCGAACGCGCATGTGTTTTTGCCTTATTATGTGTCAGGTCTCGTATCCGTTCGAACGCGTTAACAAACGCCATACGAACGTGAGCATTCTGTCTCGTCTCCGTTCGAACGCGTTTACGAACGCTACTCGAACGTGAGCATTCTGCTTCATTTCCGTTCGAACGCGTTTACGAACGCTACTCGAACGTGAGCATTCTGTTTCATTTCCGTTCGAACGCGTTTACGAACGCTACACGAACGCACACACACTGAACTGAGTCTGTCTTATTATATTCATACATAATTGCCTATTAGTTGACCTTTCTTATGCAAATGTGTCACAATTCGTATGCTTATATCATGATAACATTTGAGCATTATTTCTTGCGGTATATCGGATGGAAACCCAGACGTAAATTCCGTAGCCGATTCCGAATGGACGGTAGTGCGGTCTGTACTTGGGCCACAATTCCACGTACCACTTGAAAAGTGCCCATATGTGTGCTTGTATGGTTAATATGTGTGCTTGTGTTTCTTCCTGAATGTGATATGCAAGTAAAGTTGTATGTTAGTTGCTATCTTGATATATGTTAAGCATGCAAACCTAAATATAAGATATATGTGAAATTCATGTATATTTAGGCGCATATTTTATTTTATAAATGTGAATTTAGAAGCATGATACCCTTAGGAATAAGTGTTACTTCAGCTTGTTTAAATTATTACATGAATCCTTTCATTACAAGTGACATAAGTAAGGGACCATTCCGAACCCAACGGTTTGAGGTTTTCCCTTGCGAGGGGTGAGTGTGGCCTTAAATCTTTGTCCCGGTTCACACCGGGTGGCGACTCCATGTTATTTTGTACTTCCCAACTAGGCCGCAAGCCTAGAAGAGCAAGCGTCGCCCAGGTCCTGTGTCCTACAGTCTGGCGACTCCACTGGGGATAAGAGAATCGGCCCCGAATATTGTCTTGTAATGATTGGATTTATGTTTTAATTGACCGTGTCTATAGTGGATAAAGTAAGGGTTTAATCAAGGGCACTTTGAGGCTAGGTAATGGTTTGGTGTCTTCCTTCACTCACTACCTTTCTAGAAGGAAAAGCTGTGAGGACACCTATATGGCCATCTACTCGTAGCCTTTGTGATGGACTAATTTGGAGGACTCGTTGTTTATTCCTGACACCAAGCGATAAGAGCCTAAGAGGCTTGGGTATTTAAGTGAGCCTCGCTCCACCTTCCCTCTGGGGAATCTACAACGGAAATCCATTTGACAGTCCGTCACACACCATAGCTCATTGGTACGTACCTTAGTGTATAAAAATGGTGCGCTCACTTGGTTGCTCGAACCCTTGAGTGGGGAGACCTAGTTGTGGGCCATCCTTCGCCGGTGAGAGCCTTTGTCTATACTCTTACTAACCCACCTATAGACCGGGTTGGCTAAAGTAGCAATTATTTCCTTGAGTATGTGCTTGTGGACCATCCTCATTTGGATGCAGTTGGACTATTGTCAGAAATGCGGGCTTGCTGGGCCATTTAAACTGGGGCAAGTTCGCACCGTATGACTATTAGGCCAAAAGCTTCTGAAATATTGATGGGCCACTTTGTAAAAATTATTATGTCATGTTTGCATCATCTTGCTTGTGTTTGAGAACATCGTTGTTTGGATCCATTTGGACCACTTATCATGGGATGTGGGCTTGTTGGGCCATTTAAACTGGGACAAGAACACATCTTATGACGATTGGGCCAAACGGTTTCTAAATAACAATGGGCCATTTTATGATTGTGTTCGGAATTTTATCATTTGGATTTAGTTGGGCTCTTTGCCATAAGACATGAACTCGTTAGGCCATTTAAACTGGGACGGGTTCACTCTTATGACAGTTGTCCCAAAAACTTCTAAAATGATAATAGGCCGATTTGTTTGAGAATTTTATTTGATTTAATATATGTTATATACTTCTTATGCACATCATGCATACATACATCATGTTAACCCTTGTGTTCTGAAAGCCATCATAGATTCCCGTTGGGTTAGAAAAAAGGGGAAGAAAGCCTCATATCAGTATAAGTTTGAGAACAAAGCTCAAGAGGAAGAAAGCCTCATATCAGTATAAGTTTGAGAACAAAGCTCAAGGGGAAGAAAGCCTCATGTCAGTACAGTTCGGGAATAAAGCCCCGAGGAATAAAGCCTCATATCAACACAGTTCGGGAAAAAAGCTCAAGAGGAAGAAAGCCTCATATCAGTATAGTTTGAGAACAAAGGTCAAGGGGAAGAAAGCCTCATATCAGTATAATTTGAGAACAAAGCTCAAGGGGAAGAAAGCCTCATGACAGTTCAGTTCGGGAATAAAGCCCACAGTCTAAACAATCATGGAATAAAGCCCTATCTCTACACAGTCAGCAGTTCGAGAATAAAGCTCGGGAGGAATAAAGCCTCATCTCAACAGTTCGGGAATAAAGCTCGGGAGGAATAAAGCCTCATCTCAATACAATTCAGGAAGGAACAGGCCGAAAATGGCGCTCTAAAAATAGAGCATGGTTCGGGAATGAACCAGGGGTCGCAGCACCTCACCACCAAATCAACTCAACTCGACACATGGTAAGTCAAGTGGCAGCTGGCGAGCCAGGTAAGTAGAAATGCATTGCATAACTTTGATAGGATTGTCACTGTTGCACATTACACAAGTCCCATCAAAGTGGGGGCGACTGTAGGCACTGCATTTTTACGCATAAGTCCCTATGATGAGTCTCATTTTGAGACACTACCTTTTAAGTCACGGAGGTCACGGGAAACGGACATCGGAAGGGGAAATTCAGAATAAACAAGGTTCACTGTTTTCGTTGGTGCTGCGTTCGTGTTTACGTTCGAACGTCAAACGGATTGCGGGCGTCCGTGCCGCGTTCGAGGAAGCGTTCGAACGGTGTCGGTAATTCTGGTTTTGCTGCTAGCCTCACATCCAGCCCAATTAGCCCCCCAAAGCCCATAAAACACATCCCAATTTAAATAAATAAATATTAATTAAAACATTAACTAAATAAGATAATAATTAAATTAATTAAATAATTAAATAAAACATATACCAAACATAAAATAAACAATTACCAACTTAAACTAAAATCATGCCTAAAATAAACAAATCACATACTAAATCAAAATATAATCATGCCTAATTAAAATCAATCAACCAATTATATTCCCAATCTAATAAGATTATTCCCAAACTTAAAATATTGTATTCCTAATCCAAGCCAATCAAATATTCAACCTTCCCTATCTAGCCAAGATTTGTCCCCCCTCAATCTTTGACTTCCCTTAACCAAACCAAATCAAATCTCTTGACTTCCCTTAACCAAACCAAATCAAATCCTTTTCCTTGTCAAACCTAACCCTTTGCCTATAAAAAGAACCCTTCACCAACCTTCTCAAGGGTTCCCGAGTCCCCTAGCTAGCTACCCCCCTAACTCATACACAACACACATAAAAATTACAGGAGAAGACACCCAAAAACAGTAAGCAAAAGATAAAGAGGAAATAGGAGCAGAACGGAGTTCGAGCCGCAAGCAAAACAGTAAAGACAACGAACGAGAACAGTGAACCAGTGAACCGGGAGAGTTGCGGAGCATCCACCCTTCCGACGATCGTGTACCGTACATCCGAGAGGTGATTTAAAAGGTTAGACCTGAGGGTACCTTTTCATTAGTTTATATTCATTTTTTATTGAATTCTATTCGCATGAGAGTCGTCTATGAATGCATGTTGTGGTCTTTGAGTAGATAAATATGCATGAATTATGAGATGTAATATGTTGTGGGTATTGGATGAATGAGAGATGTGTCAACTCTCGCGGTATATCGGATGGAAACCCGGACATAAATTTCATAGCCGATTCCGAATGGACGGTAATATGATCTGTACTCGGGCCACAACTCCACGTACCGCTTGAGTAAACGGCACCTTCTCTCTTTTGTTGTGTTGCTTTTTGTTTATTTAGTCTTCTCTTGAATTCAATATATTGTTTATTTTTGTATGATTCAACCAAGCGCATGGGCTTAGTGAGTTAGTCCAAAGGTCCTCCATTTGTGAGACAAAGAGCCGAAAAGGCCACCTTCGTGACACTACTTCGCCGCGCCGGTTGATGTATGTTCGGTTGGACGCAAGATACGTTCAATCGAGCATACTTAGTTTGATATTATTATCTTTATTTTCGTATGTATAAGTCAATCGAGCGCATGGGCTTAGTAAGTGTGTTGTGAGATCCCCTATGGGGAGGGGCTAAAAGCCTTTTACCACGATGCTTTGCCGCGCCGGTTGACGTGTGTTCGGATTGGATGTAAGATGCGTTCAATCGGGCATACTTGGTTGATATGATTGGTTCTATTCTTGCATGTGTGATATGACGCGCATGGGCTTAGCATGTTGGTCTAAAGGTCCTCTCTTTGAGAGATCAAGAGCTCCAAAAGGTCACCTTTACGGCAGTGCTTTGCCGCGCCCTTTTATTTTCTGTTTATGTGTTGCATCAGGTCCGTGTCCGTTCGAACGCGTTCACTAACGCAACTCGAACGCGCATGTGTTTTTGCCTTATTATGTGTCAGGTCTCTTATCCGTTCGAACGCGTTAACAAACGCCATACGAACGTGAGTATTCTGTCTCGTCTCCGTTCGAACGCGTTTACGAACGCTACTCGAACGTGAGCATTCTGCTTCATTTCCGTTCGAACGCGTTTACGAACGCTACTCGAACGTGAGCATTCTGTTTCATTTCCGTTCGAACGCGTTTACGAACGCTACACGAACGCACACACACTGAACTGAGTCTGTCTTATTATATTCATACATAATTGCCTATTAGTTGACCTTTCTTATGCAAATGTGTCACAATTCGTATGCTTATATCATGATAACATTTGAGCATTATTTCTTGCGGTATATCGGATGGAAACCCAGACGTAAATTCCGTAGCCGATTCCGAATGGACGGTAGTGCGGTCTGTACTTGGGCCACAATTCCACGTACCACTTGAAAAGTGCCCATATGTGTGCTTGTATGGTTAATATGTGTGCTTGTGTTTCTTCCTGAATGTGATATGCAAGTAAAGTTGTATGTTAGTTGCTATCTTGATATATGTTAAGCATGCAAACCTAAATATAAGATATATGTGAAATACATGTATATTTAGGCGCATATTTTATTTTATAAATGTGAATTTAGAAGCATGATACCCTTAGGAATAAGTGTTACTTCAGCTTGTTTAAATTATTACATGAATCCTTTCATTACAAGTGACATAAGTAAGGGACCATTCCGAACCCAACGGTTTGAGGTTTTCCCTTGCGAGGGGTGAGTGTGGCCTTAAATCTTTGTCCCGGTTCACACCGGGTGGCGACTCCATGTTATTTTGTACTTCCCAACTAGGCCGCAAGCCTAGAAGAGCAAGCGTCGCCCAGGTCCTGTGTCCTACAGTGCCCTGTGTAAAATATTGGTATACAGTAAATTTTCCTTGAATCCAATTCAAAATACTTCCAATTTTCTCCAAACACTTCAATACACCTAAAATCTAATTTAAACATCAAAACAAACATCAACACATTTTATAAAAAAAAAACATACATGTATTCTAAATACATATATGTATTTTTGAATCAAAATATAAACCAAAATGGAATCCCACAATGAAATGACTCATAAATAATTCTAGGTCACTCAAAGGTGGTCAAGTGATTCTAGAATGGTAGTCATAGCTCCAAGATATCATCTAGAGTTAAAAACTCTAATTTTATGTTTATGTCCAACATAAACATTTTGACCTAATTACAAGTATATTGTGTTTTATGATTTCAAAGCATCCATACAGAATTCATCAGCCTAATTTCAACATCAAGCTATGTTATTATGTATCCAATACATAATACACCACTATATGTTTCAATAATGATAATAACTCACTAATAAAAATATAACTTTAGAGAAGATTAACTTACATAGCAAGCTTGATTCCAAGATCCAATATTCTTCTCATTTTTGAAATATTGTAGAGAACTTGCAAAGCTATCAAGTTAGATTCCAAGATCTAATATTCTTCTCCGTGTTGTTGTAGAGAACTTCCAAAGTTAGCAAGCTTGATTCTAAGATCAAATCTTCTTCTCCTTGTTGTTGTAGAGAGCTTCCAAAGCTTCTCTTTTAAAAAATTTACTTAGGCTAATATTTCTTTCTTTTGGTTAATGCTTGTTTTTACCTTACATAAAAACTTGCTCAAGCTTGCCTTTTATAGTGAAGCTTATATAATTTTTAATTAATAAAAGTTCTAATCAACTTTTATATGAGATTAATCCAATTTGTTCAAACATGTATAATTAGGTGTGAGTAATCACCTTTGTCTACCACTTTGATTTAATCCAATTAAATCAAGACATAGTTTAACCAAATGATTAGTTCATTGTCTATCACTTTTATTTAATCCAAATAAATCACGTATAATACACATATTATTACATATTTTGTAATTACCAAAATATTCTCCAATAGTAGAGATATTTATGAAATTATAACAAAACCCTTGTGTGATTTTGGTTAATCCAATTAATCAATTGGAACTAAGTAAATAATTAAATTATCCAATAACACTTAATTATTTTATTTGATAATTATAATATCAAATATTATTTAATATCAAATATTATCGGCTACCAAAGTTCTTAATGAGTACACTTCATATTATGGGACTCCGTAGGTTCAGACACGTTCGTCATATAAACCAAGCTTATATGTACGCAATTCAGACATCTCCGAGTTCACGAAGAACATGAACGACCTTTCTGAACTATACAAGTCAAAGTCATCATATATGTTTAAACATCCCTCCATTGTAAGCTATCCGAGTTATGCTTAGGAAATATAGATTACCCCGTAAAGTTTCCGAAGCGTACATATCATATTGTCGACATGTCTATGATTCTTTACAACTAATCAAAATACTATTTCTGATGCATGTGATCCACCATAGCTGATCGCTTTTGGCCAATGTCTTAAGAATAGTAACTTACTCACATGGATACCTAAACCCCTTATGGTACCATATGGGTCGATGGATCGTATCTTCAAACGCACTTGATTAACGAGCACATCGTTCCAAACTCAACGAACATCTAACCGTCAGACCAGGAAAGGTCTCTGAAATATATGACATCTAAGTATGAAGGGTCACTCACAAAATCTTTATTATCCTATAGTTAAATGATCACATATGCTACTCGACTCGAGAAGATTCTTATTGACGGTGGTGTGTACTTCCAACTATTAGAAATCATCTGTGAGTCAATCAGTATTCACTCCTATGAATACCCACATATATATACGAGTTTCTCTTGCTTATGGTACATCGGGTTAAATAATTGGAACTCTAATTCTAATATACGACATGTGTTAGTCTTCTAGGTGATATGAATTCGATCGTATTCCGAAACCAACGACTAGGAACTTACTTTAAGTATAGTTTATAATAGTAATATTATCCCGATGTGGGACCACCCAGTTTCCAGTATTACTACATGACTATTCTAACGTCGATGTCATTCTCAGTACATTTATATTTTAAACTAATTTGCATAATGACATTACCAATAACAATGTTGAAAATAAAATATAATTATTTTATTAATAACTAATAAAATATAATGTACAATATATTATTCGGATTGACACTCCAAAAAACTCCCACTTACTTAGTGCTAACTTAGGAGGTAAGGCCTTATTAAACGGGTCTGCTAAGTTGTCTTGTCTTTGAACCTTCAAGAGCACTATGTCTTGACGTTCAATATTATCTCTAACCACATGATATTTTCTTTCCACGTACTTAGACTTAGAATGCGCACTCGACTTCATATCATGCATAATAGCTCTGCTATTATCGCAATACAGTGGGATCAGATAAGCAATACTCGACACAATGCCAAGTAATGTGTTAAAATTTCTGATCTAAACAGCTTCAATAGCAGCTTCTGAAGCCGCTATAAATTTCACCTCAGTGGTGGAATCGGCTGTTGAGCCTTGCTTTGAACATAACCAACTAACTGCACCGCCATTAAAGGTAAATATGTATTCGGATGTAGAATTTCTATAATCTGGATCTCCCTAAAAGTTAGAGTCTTTATAACCCTTAACTTTTAGCTCATCCTCCCCATATATTAGAAACATATCCTTAATACCCTTAAGATATTTCAAGATATGTTTCACGGCTTCCCAATGATCATTACCCAGATCAGATTGATATCGGCTAGTAACACTAACATCGAAACTGATAGGAGGTATTGTACATAGTATATCATACATAATGCATCCAATATAAGAAACATATGGCAAGTTAGACATTCTAACTCTCTATTCCTCATTTTGAGGTGCCATTTTCTTCGAAAGATGTATATCGTAATAAAAAGGTATATTTACTGCCTTACAGTTGGTAAAACCGTACTTTTCTATCATCTTATCTATATACGTGGATTGTGAAAACCATATAAGCTTCCTTACTCTATCCCGATAAAGCCTTATACCCAATATATAAGAAGCTTCACCCATGTCTTTCATGAAAAAGTTCTTACAAAAGTTGGCTTTTACACTTTGCATCAATCATATATCATTCACAATGATAAGGATATCGTCTACATATAAAACAATGAATACTATCATGCTCCTACTTACTTTCTTATTAACACACGATTCTTTCTCGTTCTTGATGAATCCATATAATCTAATTATCTAATCAAAACGACAATTCCAACTTCGAGATATCTGTTTAAGTCCGTAAATATACTTCTTGAGCTTACAAACCAAGTTTGAAGTCTCATTGGATATGAAACTTTCTGATTGTTTCATATAGATATCCTCCCCGAGGAATCCATTTAGGGACACGATTTTCACATCTACCTGCCATATTTCATAATCATAATATGCAGCAATAGCTAAAAGAATCTTAATGGATTTTAGCATAGCTACTGGTGAAAATGTTTCCTCATAGTCAATCCCAGTACGTTAAGTGTAATCTTTCACTACCAGCCGGGCCTTAAAGGATTCCACATTTCTATCACGCCCTCGCTTCATTTTATAAACCCATTTACAACCAATAGGTTTAACTCCTTCAAGAAGTCAACCTAGTCCCAGAATTGATTGTCATGCATAGAATCCATCTCGAACTTCACGGCTTACTGCCATTTTCCTAAATCAATATCCAATATCGCATGTTTATACATAGTTAGATCCGTTTCCTCCAAGAGGAGAACATCAAAGTTCACATCAGACATTAAAAATACTCTCTCTGAAGCCTTTGAAATTCTATTCGACTTACGTAGAACCTGTTGTTGGATAATTATGACCCATAGCATAACTATTAGTAAAGAACATTATGTTTTTGTACAAATTAACTATGTGACAAAAGGAAATTGCTATTTTATCATTATTGTAATTGGATTACTTAGATATATATTAATGATAAAAATCCATATGGTTAAATCAGATTAATAAGATATGAGACAGTATTAATCCATGAACGGTTTAACCATTAAATATCCCTAGTCGTAGTATTATCGAGACTAGACATTGATAATGCAGAATAGACTAGTATTACACTTGTGCGCGTTATCGAAGCTTAACGACATAGTTCTTATATATTTAGGTATTGGATACTTATGCAAGTGTAATAAGAGGTTCTGTTAGCCATTAGACCGGGAACAGTTCGCTCTGGATAGACCCACTCGGAATCCCATTGGTAGTATGACTATGTGTCTATGGGAATCCGAATCAGGGTAGGTGTATGTGATCTTTAACTTGAGACTTACATCGCTATTACTTGCGACAATCATTTTACTTTAGTATTGGTCGTCTGGAGCTTTAACAGGTTTTGTGTACGCCTGTATTGGGTTTACTGAGAATCGTAGTGTATTGGATGTGATGTCAAGATGGGAGTATCACTTCAGTCATATGGAGATGATGGTCACGCAGGATACGGAACTAGTACTCTTAAATGCTGCAGCTATCGGGAAAGTATGACCAGGTCATGACTTTCCGATTACAGAGACTAGTTGCTCGGGATCCGATATATGTTTCATACGGGGCAGACACAGGGCCAGCCCTAGGCCTAGCATGTGACATCCGATACTAGATCGTATTACACAATATTCGTATTACTACGCGTGATACATATTATATTCCTCGGCGGATATTTCTTGAGAATTGAGTAGGCACAGTGCTTTGCTAGAAGTCAACCATGTCTTGTAAATCGGTGAGAACGTGGTACGGGTACGCACGTGTTCGGATAATCCGATGACCGTATTCACTGCCAACATATCCATGAATCTCTTGGGTCGCTTCCCAAAGATTCACCAATGACATTTGACTAAAATATAATTAATATGTGATTAATTATGAGAGAGAAAATTAATCTGGGATTAATTACGGTAAGAATTAATCTGGGATTAAATTGTATAGAAGAGAGAACGCGATTAATTTAGAATTAATCGATAAAAAAATTCAATAGTTAAATTGGATTTTTGTATTTAATTTATTTATTTGGGCTAAAATAATATATCAGATATATTAATTGAAATCAGATTCAATATGAAATTAAAATTGGATTTTAATTTGGACGAACGAATTAATTTAGAATTAATTCGTAAGCGACTATCGTAATAATTTTACGAGGCATAATTATTTAATTAAATTGGATTTAATTATGTCACGACGATGAATTTGTTTAATTTAGAATTAAACGGACCCAAGCTAAGTTGTGTGTTGGAGAAGCCAACTTAAATTTTGAATTTTCAAAGTGGTGGGACCACTTGACTTACATCATTGTCAAACAAATGATGGAAGTAGTTGGCAAAATTGATTAACTCATTTAAGCACACAACAACCAATTTTTGGTAACTATTTACTCATCTATTCTCTATTCTCATTGCCGATTTTCTCTCAAACTTGGAGGTGAAATTTTTGCTTCAAAAATTTCAACAAACTAGCACTTGGAGGGTCATTTGAGGTGATAGGAAAACTCACCCAAGGGTTTTACAACTCAACATCAAGCTTGGAGCTTCATCCAAACAAAGAAATTTTGAATTTCTCCAAATCAATGTAAGTGATTCCGCCACTTTTATTTGATTTTTCACACATAAATCATGTTTAGAGATCTTGGAGTATGTCTTAGAGACTAACAATGGTATCTAGAGCCTTGCTAAATATGATTTGAAAATCTTGTGTTTATAAACTTTAATTGGGGATTTTTGCTTGGAGCATGAAAATTCTAAATTGAGTTGTTGTTTGATGTTAGATGATGATAACTTAGAGTTGTGCATTGTTGGATTGGTGAAACATTGATTGGATTAAATTTCCCCAAATCCTTTATGTTGGCCGAAACTTGCCCTTGAATAACTCATGGTGATTTTTTAAAATCTTGACACTTGGATGTGTTAATGGCATGAAATAAATGTTGAATGTTGATTTAATTGGATTGAAATCAAATTAGATGTTAATTTCTTGTAATTGCCGTGAATGAGCATGTTGTTGGAGACTTGATTTTGCTTCAATTTGTGTTGGACATGAATTGAAATGATAAACATGATTAATTAGATTAATTAATATTTTGGAAATGTTAGATTAATTAATTAATTGTGTTAATTACACTTAAATTGAATTAATGAGATATTTGAAATATTGTATTAATATAAATTAGTCCCTAAAATACTAAATGGGCTAATTTGGTTATATTTGGACTAATGGGCTTGATTGGGCCAAGTTTGGTTGTGGACAATTGGGTTGGATCCAATTGGGCCTAAACCATTTCCATAAAAGTCCAAAATATGATTTTTGGGCCTTTTATAATCTAATTGGGCCTAATGGGCCAAAATTAATTTTTGGCGTAGGGTGATTCCTAAATGGGCCAATACATTATGGGTTTGATCCATAATGACCAAAAATCCATGCCTAAAGAATTAATTAAAAGCCCATTGGACCTAATAGAATTGGCATTGGATGTTAAATGGGCATTTGAGACCCATTTGGATTGGATTTGAAATCCAAGTCTAAAAAGGCACTATAAATAGGTGTAATTGTTTAATTTGGAATTAAACTTGAATTAATATTGGATACAATTTAAATTGGATTTAATATTTGATGAGTGGTAATTATATCACTATTTCCCACTCATTTGACCTAATATTTTGTATAGTTTCTTACGTTTTGTGAATATTTTGATGTGTTTTGTGTTATTTTGTAGATAAATAAAGTTTCAGGACATTCTGGAGGTGATTTAGAGCCAAAATAGTGAAAAACACACAAATGGGAATTTTCGTCATTTCACGCATCGCAACGCGCAAAGACTTGCTAACGTGCGCCGGGTCCACAAGTCAGAATCAGAGAAGTTTGACTTTGCTAACGTGCGATGTGCCACGTGTCACCATCACAGTCGATCTGCTAACGTGCGTCGTGCCACGTGTCATCATCCTTCGGTGTCGACAGTCGCCATCGCCACGTGTCACTCCACGTCATCGTCCACATCACCAGTTGATCGAGTCAAAGTGCCACATCATCGCCACGTCATCATCAACCAATCACATCGTGCCACGTGTCATCATTCTATGATACCAACAGTCACGTGTCACCACGTCAGCACCACGTCATCGCCACGTCAGCTTAATCATTCATCTCCCAGCCACCTTGCCAAGTGTCACCTTTGTTGGGTTTCTACGGTCCCAAGGATCGATTAAGTAATGAAACACAAGTGCAAATACATCAAAGAAGTTGCGGAATACTTACATCGATCGGCTTTTGCGACGTGAGGGACAACAAAAACTTTCTAAGCCCTTTGAGGTGCTCTCAGTTTTGGCAGTTTTTTGTCCTCCATGAATTCGGAAATGGTGATTCCTCCAAGCTCCAAGCTTTGTGTGATTCCATGCTCACAAGTGCGGTTCCCTATCACCTTCGTAAGACCCCAGAAGTGTGCTAGCACTTAGGAATTTTTGCCACAAAATTCCTTAGCTTCTCCTTTTCATTCTCAGCTTTGCACCAAAAATTGAAGAAGAAAAATGGCCACCATGCCGAGAGAGAGAGATGAAGTGAGGAAGAGAATGCTATGTTGGTGGTTGGAAGAAAAATGTGTATCTAATACACTTCTTGAATTTCAAAATTCATTTTCCTTATTTTGCTTTCCAAAAGTCAAATGCAATAAAGCCTCAACCACCTCCATCAACTATTCACATCACAATGACAAGTTTTCATGTCACTCAAAGTGACTAGACATCACATCAATCGATTGACTAGTGATTTGACGTTTGATGTGACTTGTGGGCCGCGCTTTAAATTCACAATGCCAGTGCGCCCGCGAACACTCACGGGCTCGGGTTCGCTAATTCCAAATTAACAAATTTTCCGTTGCGACGTAATTAAATAATTATGCCTAGCAAAATCACTATTCACGTCGCTAACGAATTAATTCTAAATTAACTCGTTCGCCCGAATTAAAATCTAATTTCAATTCCGCGTCGAAATCCAATTTGTATAATATATCGAATATATTATTTTGTCGATTAATTCCAAATTAATCATTTTCTCTATTTTATTAATATTTTATCCCAAATAAAAAATCTCGTAATTAATCCCAGATTAATTTTCTCTCTCAACTAATTAATCCCAGATTAATAAAGTGCGAGTCATACATCATCGATGAATCTTCGGGAAGCGACCCATGAGATCTCCGAATATGTTGGCAGTAATCCGTCATCGGTCATCGGACTATCCGAACACGTACGTACCTAGTACTACATTTTTAGCGATTTACAAGACAAGGTTGGCTTCTAGCAAAACGCCATGCCTACCCAATTCTCCAGAAATATCCTTAGAGGAATATGTGATCTATATCAGGCATAATATACGTAGTATTGCGTATTTCGATCCAGTATCGGATGTCACGTGCAAGGCCTGGGGCTGGAATTGTGTATGCCCCGTACGAAGCACATATCGGATCTCTGGTAACTAGTCTCTATAATCGGATAAACATGACCTAGTCATGATATCCCGATAGCTGCAGCATATAAGAGAACGAGTTTCGTATCCTACGTGATCATCATCTCCACTATGACTGGAGTGATACTTCCATCTCGACATCACACTCAATACACTACGATTCTTAATATACCCAGAAGAGGCGTACACAGAACCGTTTAAAGTCCTGGACGACCAAAACCAAAGTACATTGATTGTCGCAAGTATTAGCGGTGCAAGTCTCAGGTTAAGACCAAATAATCTACCTGATTCGGACTTCCATAGACACATAGTCATACTACCAATGGAATTTCGAGGGGTCTATCCAGAGCGAAGCTGTTTTCTGTACCATCGGTAAAACACAACCTCATACTACACTTGCATGAGTATCTTATACCCAAATATATGAGAACTATGCCGTTATGCCCTCACAACGCGCACAAGTGTAATACTAGTCTTTTCCGCATTATCGATGTCCAATCTCGATAATACTCTGACTAGGGATATTTAATGATTAAACCTTCGTGGATTGATACTGTCTCATATCATCTCAATCCAGGAACTAATCATATGGACCTTTCATCATTTATACATCTTGGTGATCTAATCACAAATTATAAAGGAGCAATTTCCTTTGTCACATAGTTAATTGTACAACAACACCATGATCTGTACAAATAGTAACGCTATGGGTCATAACTGTCCAACAATCTCCCACTTGGCCTATAGACAGTCACTCGAGTGTCCTACACCCGAACTATTTACGGTTCGCTCAAATTACCGAGAAAATACTTTTGTCAGCGGATTTACATGATTATCATCTGATGCGATTTATACGATCATCACATCGCCACGATGTATGATCCGAACAAATCAGATGAATATCGAAGTATATATCTGGATCGTTGATGAGACCATTAATTCTTTAGCCTGCGCTGTAGCCTAGCTCAGCTGCTAACAGAACTACTCCTAATCTGATTAGGATTATTATCAATCCAGAAGGCTTCTATTCCTGCCTCAGCTGCAGCAATAATCCACTTTTGTTGTTTATTCGGTAACATTATCTTGCTTGGAAGATTTCCAGCTCACTGTTCCGTTATTCAAACTGTATAGTACCGTTTGGTGACTTATAGTCGTTATTATCGGTTAGGAAACTTGCAGTAGTGAACCCAGTCACTTCAAGTTCTCATTCTCTATAGTATAAGAAAGCATCCTTAGATCTCTAAGATACTCAAGGATGTTATTAACATCAATCCAGTGACTATCACTCGGATTGGCCTGATTGTGACTCCATATGCTTAAAGCGTATGAGACACCAGGTCACGTACATTTTTCAATGTATGAGTTCTCGGAGAGTTTCAACAACTTTAAATCTATCCCAGTAGATCTTTATCCTAGAATAAAGGTTGTTTCTCCCAATAATTCTACGGAGAATTTTCATGAAAGCCAAGCTTTCACCGATTGTAATTATGGGAATATCATTTCCAAGAAATGATATTATCATTACTTAGGACTTCATTGTCAGTGCGCCCCATTAACCTCGTTTATACACAAGAATCATTTTTGTTTCGAATTAAATCATATACCATTATGATTACATCAAAACGATAATTCCAAGAAAAGAATGCTATGCTTGTTTCAATCCATCTATGGATCGAATAACCTGCAAACCATGTTTGCTAGTTATGGGTACGAAAAAACCGTCAGGATGTTATAAACATCCTCTGAAAGGTTTCTGTTAAGGAAAGTGGTTTTGGCATTTAGCTGCCACATTTCATAAATGAAACATGCAGCATCAGCAAGAATTATCCAAATGGATTTACCGTGGCAACAGGTAAAAGGTTTCATCGTAATCGACACAATGTTGATAACGATACCTTTTCGCTACAAGCCTAGCTTTGTACGTTGGTATGTTGCCTTCTATGTATGTTTTCCTTGAAGACGTATATAGTACCAATAGGCACAATGCCTTGCGGTACAACAACTAGTATCCAAACATAGTTGGTATACAAGGAAACCATTTCGGATATCATGATATTTTGCCATAATAGGGAGTCGATACCTTGTATCACTTCCTCATACGTAGTCAGTTCGTGTTCCTCAATAAGATTGACATCTTTATGAGGTGAGATCAGAAACCCATACCCCAGGTTATTTTCCAACTCTCTCCGATTTACGTGGTTCTTGTGTATTCGAAGATTATTAGTATAGTTTCATCCTTGATGAACTATTTGTGTTCCATTAAGGAATCAGTGCCGAGAATAATATTACTTCGATTTTCATCGAGTTTTACTTTCCTCCCACTTACCACTGCATATCGGTAATCCTCTTAGGAAAACCGCATGGTGAGCAACAATTACATTGTTCTCTAGTGAGTTGTATAAGTACTATACTTTGGTTTCCCTAGGATAACCTACAATTTAGGCACTTATCCGATTTGGGTTCTAGTTTGGTATCATCCAAACATATGCCCAGCATTCCCAATCTCCAGGAATGAGAAAACCCAGTTCTTTCATGTTCATATCGAATATGAAATATTTCTAACAGATTTTTATGGAACCTTATTCAAAATAAGTTCTGCACTATTAAATGTGTATCCGTTGAAGGAAATGGTAGCTCAGAGCGACTCATGATTAACCTTATCATGTCCAACAAAATTCGGTTTCTCCGTTCGGACATACCGTCAATTGACGTGTTCCGGGAGGAGTCCTCATTGAAAGAATACTATAATCTTTCAAGTATTTGAGAAACTTATTGTTTAAGTATTTTCATCATGGTCTTTCCGTCATGTTTTAATACTTTAGCCGATCTGTTTGTCTATTTCGTGTCGAAACTGTAAGAGTTTCCGATTTGTGTTTCAAAGGAAACATATAACCATAACGCGATGCCAAATCCGTAAAGGTCACGAAACATTCATATCCACATCTAGCCTAGCTAGATATGGGCCCACTTATGTCACTATGAACGAGGGCTAACAGATCGGTGGCACTTGCATTTTTACCAAGTAAAGGTGTTTTAGGAATTTTGCCCAATAAACTAGATTCGTAGACTTCATTTGAATAGAATCAAATTTGTCCTAGTACCCACTCTTCGAAAGTGTGGATATACAAGTCTTGTTTAATTGTGTCCCAGACAACAATGTCACTTACAAGACTCTTCTGATCAAATCAGTTTGAGCTATTTGTTTGTCATATTATATGTTTGAGATTTATTTATATTCAAAATATAAATACTGTTATTCACATCTAATGTGTTTATCTCAATATCATCTTTATATAATAAAACACTTTAGTGTTCTAGAATATAAAGGTATACCCGCAACAGGTTAAACCCTGATACAGAGATAATGTTTCTAGTCAAACTAGTTACATTATAACATTTTCCTAATTTAAGTACACACCCAAAGGGTAGTTCCTAAACTTAGGTTTCTACGGTTAAAACAGCGACTGTCGTCCCGTTTCCAATCCGTAGATTAATCTCAACTGTAGTCAGTATCCTGCTCATAGCAGATTCTGCACACCAGTAGATATTTATGTACCACTTCCAGTATCTAAAATCCAATCTCAATACTAGCAGTGAATATATTTATGACAAACATATTTGAAGTTGGAGCCTTGCTCATCTTCAATTCCTTCATGTCTGCCTTGTCCAAACGACAGTCACGCTTCCGCGTCCCCGTTTGCCACAATTTAGGCAGACATTATGGGATTTGTCCTTTATCTTCCTAGCAGATTATATTGACTTTGCCTTTGCCCTTTTCCACACCCAGAAGCCTTTGGCCAAGCCTTGGCCTTCTAGAATGTCGAAGTAAGATGCGCACCTTGCGCTTCTTGCCTTATTGCAAACTTTGTGTAACATCCCGCCTAAACCAGGATGCTACCGGCAGGAGACAGGCTAATCTTGCCTCCATAAGCCTCTGACTGTGACGAAATTTTGGCATGATGTATTCGTAACATCATGTAACCTGGCCTACAGCCAGCATCCATTTACAACATGAAAATAAAATCTCGGCCTCAGGCCGGTACCTCAACATCAATGCAATCTAAGGGCCCATCTAATATGAAATGCAAACATATATACACAATACACTCAGTGCTCCATGCCCGAAAATGCATAAATACAAAAACTTTTACAACTTTAAACTTATACAACTATACTTATAAACAACTCGACTCTTATACTCCCAAGACCTGGTGACTGGCTGACTGCAACGCTGCTATCCGGTTCCTCCAGCTCTGGTGTCTGTGGTTGACCGATCAGGTCACCAACCTGCAAAACTAACAAACTGTTGTGGTGTGAGTCATAATGACTCAGTAAGTAACTATGCTCATAACTTGAGCGTCGAACACATACAAAGTCTGAATTCCATTTCTGAATTAACCTGAGTTGTCTATATGTCCATGCAACTACGTATTAAGTCTGAACTAACTATCTAGGTATTGTTCATTTACAACATATAACTTGTTACTGATCCTTTTATCTGATTACTCATACACTTTAAATTCTACTTATCGTTTATAGTTTAAACATCTTAATATATATACACACACACATCAAGTTTCCATATCACTGTCAACCATGTCCTTTACTAAAACTCTTTTTACTCTGATCACACATATATCAGGTCTTGTTTACTAGTTATATTTTCATACATTCATAATATACGTGTCAAGTTTATATATCATTAACAGCCTTATCAACACCCATCGCGCTTCCGTTGCGCAACTCAACTATCTTTCTACTTTCCTATTCATTTATTGCCAGTTTGGTTTGGACACTTAATATAGTTATCTTTCTTTTATTTCATTGAAATATCATCAAATCGGTAATATAAAATATTATTTCTATTCACATACTATCATCAACCACGTACCCACCATGTATATAGAATCATGTTATCATACATCAATGCTTTCTAAAATACTCATTATATGTAGACATACAATACATATAAACATCAGTCATATACTTATATGAATGTGATCACGCTATCATGCATTGACATCAACTATATGCATCTCAGATGTTTTCTAGAGCATATGACCTTTATACCCATCTTGTGAATCATACTCTACACAATATGTCATGCTTTTATGAACTATTACTTTAAAATCTTTTCTGAAACACTCACACATGAATATACTAATGCTATTATGCATAATTATCATCAATATGCATTTCTAAATGATCTCCAAAATGTACGATTCATATGCATTACTGGTAAACTATAATCTGCTTTAACATGTTATGCTTCTATAATGCTTGAAAATTCTTTTCTGAAATATTCTTTTCTGAAAAATCATTTCTGAAAACTTTTTGCTAAAACTCTATTTTTACTTTTTCTTTACAGAAAATCTCTTTGAAAACTGTATTTGTAGACTGAAATCTGTATCTTAGAAAACTGTTTTCTGAAAATCTGAAATCTCAAAACTTCATTTCGGAAAAACTGATATCTGAAATCTGAAATCTTTTTTTTTTTCTGAAAACCAAATCTCCGCCCGAAGGCGCATCTCCGCCCGTAGGCGCATCTCCGCCCGTAGGCGCATCTCCGCCCGAAGGCGCATCTCCGCCCAGGAATGTACCATCTGAGCGCTGAGGATCTAGGAGCGTCCCCCCAGTCCTCCACATGTGCACATGTGTCTAATCCGTCAATTCCAATTAGTGTACAACTGGGATGGGTCAAATCCCAAATCCCGAATCCATATGATATCCGTCAATTCCAACTGAATCTCAAGTTACATACTGGGGTGAGTTTTTCCCTCATGCCCCGAAAAACATAAAATCATATTTTGTATCTCAAAACTGTGAGAATCATTTTCTGAAATACATTCCTTTTAAAAAACATCTGAAACTTTTCTTTTAAAATCATTTTTAATCTTTGAAAACATTCTTAACTTTTGCTCAACTGCTGAAAATCTTAACATACACATATGCATATGCATTTCTCATACTTTTTTCTACTCTAGCCATACTTTATCATATACTAAATCCATAATATCATATAATCCTTACCAATCTCCACTTCTTCCATACATGAGACAACACTTTATCCGTGTTTGAACTCTCAAACATACAACTAACCAACCAAGCACATTCAATCTCATGATTACAAGCAAGTTTGAAACATTATCAATAAATCAAATCTCAAATATTACAAATGAGTCATCTCAAATATCATCAAGTATATCACAAATCCATAATAAAATATACGTCAATTAAAATGAACAAAATATTATGAAAACAAATACTCCACTCACAGTGTTCTGGCTGACTTTGGTTCCTTCACGGAATAGGAAATCGCTACAAGTCATGCGGTTAATTTAAATCCAATTTAATTCATTAGGATGTCATCTATAAAATACTTTCTGCAAATGAAAATCAAAATATGATGCATGATTACTTAAATTTAATGGATTCCTAACATGTCCAGGTGTTCTAGGAATTTTTACGAAGTTCGTTTCGCCATCTCGCAAGTCACCTATTCAATTTCTCGCTAAATACTGAAATCAGTAAAGTCATGCAGAACCACCAACTTAGAAAATTTACTGCTCTTAATTGACTTCATATCAGGTCCTGAAATATTTATGATAGGATCCCTTATGTGTCTACTTAATGTCATTTTTTACAGTTCTCAGTTTCGATTCCTAGAACTCAAGATACAGCCCATTTTCTGCACCTTACTCAGCAGGGACAGGCCAGTTCGTCCCTGCAGTTCACCCAACTTTGAAAATTCGCCACGACTTCGTTTCTTATCGAAAAATTTTAATTTTCGAACCCGACGTTCCTTGACCTGTGTACTTTACCTAGAATTTTACCGTTTTCCAAACGGACTTCTAAAACTCAAGTTATTCATTTCGTAAAACACTGTCCAAAACAGAACATCAAACAATTTTTCTGCCGCAACTTCGAAATTGGTCGTCCTTCTAATTTCTTTCATCACAGCTCTATTGACTATATCTCACGTGTCTAAATCATATTTTATGATGTGTTAATTATGTCCAGATAATTATTTTAATTCATTGAGGACTTTTGTCGAACACTTGGTACGTATACGTTAATATTTCCACACTTTTGCTTATTTCTACTTCTTTAATCTTCCTAACATTTTCCTTTCATCTCAAATGAGTTACTCACTTCTTAATCAAGCAAAACAGCTCCTACTTCCATTACTTAGCAGCCAAATCCCTCATCCCTTTACTTCATAGTTTTATACTTCAATACACACATTTCACCATCAACTCTTATAAACTTACTGCTCTATTAATCAACTTACAAACACTTTAACCAAACATCATTCCACCTTAAACTCACTCTTTTCATGTAAAAAAAACAATTAAATATCAGCCCTAGTCACTACCGATTCTGAACCCAAGGAAAATCTACCATTGCTTCAACCCACACCACTACCACCATGCTTCCACCGTTATCACAGTCCAACTTTAGATTTTATTACTCAAAATACATAAAAATCTTCATTATTACTTATTAAAATTTCAATCCAACCAATTAATAAACCCATAACCTAACACAAAAAGAATTCCCAATTCCTAGGGTGACAACCAAATCCAAAAATTCAATCCATACCCAAGCAACAAAATTAATTTACACTCAAAGAATTCATAGCATTAGTTTACTTACTTTCTTCTTTTGCCCTTGCTCTCGATTCTTCTCTGTTGATTCTTCCTATTTTCTTCTTCTTCTCCATTTCACTGCTTCTCCTCTTCCAATTCGGCTTCTCTCCTTTGTTTTCCCCTCTCCCCGACTATTTCAGTCTACTGCATCACTTCTCTTCTCTTCCCCTTCTTCTTCTTCTTTCTGTCGGTCTACTTCTTCTTTCTTTCTACTCGGTCAGCTTCATCTTTCGGCCTAAGCTTCTTCTTTTTGGTTCTTTCGGCCTCTCCCTCTCTGTGTGTTGTTTTTTTTTTAATTTTTGTGTGTGTGTGTGTGGTGCAAACATGCTACACGTGTGGGTGTGTAATATAAACATGTGAGTATTAAATGTGTGTAAGCAAAATATCTAGGGTAAATCTCAATTTAGCCCCTTAAATTTAAATTAAATACGTCTCATAACTATTTCCTTGCAATAATCCTCATTTTACTGTAAAAATAAACTTCCGCTCGGACGCGGCCTCACACGCGGAAAAATAAATTCACCCAACTCGCTAAAATAATCCATGATGTTACACTTTGGCTTTGACTCCTTGAGTATAGCCATTAACTCTCCAAGAGTTTACTATTGCAATTTAGTACTTCAAAGATCTAAAATAGATCTATGAAGATCCTTCAATTTTAATATTATACTATAAGGATCTAATCCTTAGTTCTGATTAAGAATTTAAGGAGTCTATTTGGCAAGTATAATGGATTAAGCATTAAAGTTATCATCACATGAATCTTCCAAAGATCATGCTCTACTATTGCTTAACTCATGGCTTAGGCCTAAGATGTTATTTTATCAAATAAAGTAACTTCTTAGTTTTCAGGACTATCCTGAAATTTTATTCCCAATTTGAAAATTAAAGTCGTTTAAAACATTTTTCACCCAGGATTATGTTTTAAACACTAATCTTTCAATTTTCTCGATTCTAATAATCCAACTATTTAATCAACGATTTAGGTACTATTTATTATAATGATTACTATAGTCTAACTATATAATCAACTATAATTTAATTATTTAAATTCAATTATATTGATTACTATAATCCAATTATAAAATCAATTATTAATGAAATAGTTTGAATATAGTCCAACTGTTTATTTAAACAACAATTAATTATTAGTCCAACTAATAAATAATTTATATTTGACGTAACATTTGAAATGAGCGCGTATGGCAAGTAACTAAATGAATATTACAAATTTAATACTTGCCTCCCACTATTTTTCGGTGAGCCGCTAACCATCTGTCGAGTACTCGGGAAACCTTGTTTCCTAGTGGGCTAGAATCCCGTTAAATAACACACAATCTTGACTTTGGCCAACAAATTGTATGATAATTAACTAGGTAGATCTCTAAGATCAATTGGATCTCATCCATTCCTAGATCCAGTAGGTGGACATCCAAGTCCGAAACATATATCTTATATATGCCAATATATCCAATATATTACCTAACCTTTTTCCTCTGAATCAACTAAGCCTTGGATTTGGCACAACAAACTTAGTGATCCTAGTTAAGCGGAACCCATTGACCATGGAAAGCTTCGTAATCAATGTCGATGGACAAGAAGTGATATTGACTTTGGCCAACAAATCAAAACTTGGACAAGACACCAATATGGAACAAAGCTCTCGTGATTCAAACACATCCTCAACGGACAAAGGCCTTGACTTTGGCCAACAAACCAATGTCAGTCTTGGATCTTGAGTAAGAATCGCTCAATGGAAGGAAAAACGCTTAATATTTTGTGAAGGTTTTTCGCGTGCAAATTGGCAACCAATTTATTATCTTTGTTAAGGTCTCATCATCATACACCCTTAAACATGCATTCTAAACACATAATAAGGCGCGTAAAATAAAATAGTAATGATATGCGGATGGATACTTAACACATTGTTCCTAGAATAAATCTATCTCTTTCCTCTCTCCCGCTAGCACAAATATTGCTTCTACCCGTTACATAACACTTCTAAAGAAACCTCAATTACATTGAGGGGAATAGGTGAGAAGAGAAATACATAGAGTCAAAGAGGTAATAGGCTGGACACGCAGGTCCAATTAATAAATTCTAAATTTATTACAACAATTTCCAAAATTGCCCCACCCATCTAATATCCATTCGATATACATTATTCATGCATCGCAACCATGTATTCACACAAGCATATTATCAATCAATCTAATCCAATTAATTAATCTGATAATTAATGACCATCCAATGTTCAAACAACAATTTGATTTTGCGCGAGTCAAACTCGTTTTACGAATAAGTACTCAAAGTACGAATTCTTGAATTAAATTAAACTACAACATTAAATCCAATTTAATTTGTATTTAATACTAATTCATTTATTTAATTCCAAATTAAATATTACACTTTATTAACGAACCTTTACGACTTAGATTTTAAATCTAACCGTTACGGGTCTCAAAGCCCGATTAACATCCAATGTTAATTTAATTTAAAGTCCAATGGGCTTTTAATTAATTTCTTAAGGCATGGACTTTTGGTCAACTTGGGTCAAACCCAAAGACTAAAGCCCATTTAAAGGAATCACCCTTATATGCCTAGAAACCAATTTAGGCCCAATTAAAGTTAAAGGTCCATTAAGTCATAATTGGATTTTATGGATATGATTTTGGGCCCAATTTAGCCTAAACCCATTTTGGTACAACCAAGCCCAATAAGCCCAATTACAACTTTTCAAGCCCAAATCCAATTTAAGCCTAACATAATTAAATCCCAAAATTCCAATTTCACAATTTAATTACTCAAAGTCTAATGCCATAATTAATCACCCAAATTAACATTTCCAAAACATCAATTAGCCTAATTAATTATGCTCATTAACATCAAAACATGTCCAACACATTTTAAACAAAAATCAAACCCATTTCATGCTAGAAAGCTCTCGGCATTTTGGGGATTTTAATGTTCAATTCGGTTTCAATCCAATTGAATTACAAATCAACATTACCCAATCGTTTCAAGTCATCCAATGATAAACGAAACAAAAAATACCAAGACTTAGGGCACTATATAACTCTCGGCCAAGCCATAGAATTGGGCAAAATTTGATCCAATCATATTTTCATGAAATTGATCCAATCAAACTTCAATTAAACATCATTTAAGCATACTCAATCAAGTAATTTTATCAAATCATGCTCAAATACAATTTACCTAATTTTAACCCTAAGTTTAAGTTTCATGCTCAACCACGCTCTGATACCAATGTTGGGTTTCTACGGTCCCAATGATCGATTAAATCAATGAAACACAAGTGCGAATACATCAAAGAAGTTGTGGAATACTTACATCGATCGGCTTTTGCGACGTGAGGGACAATAAAAACTTTCTAAGCCCTTTGAGGTACTCTCGGCTTGGCAGTTTTTTGTCCTCCATGAATTCGGAAATGGTGATTCCTCCAAGCTCCAAGCTTTGTGTGATTCCATGCTCACAAGTGCGGTTCCCTATCACATTCACAAAGCCCCGGAAGTGTGCTAGCACTTAGGAATTTTTGCCACAAAAATTCCTTAGCTTCTCCTTGTCATTCTCGGCTTTGCACCAAAAATTGAAGTAGAAAAATGGCCACCATGGCCGAGAGAGAGATGAAGAGAGGAAGAGAATGCTATGTTGGTGGTTGGGAGAAAAATGTGTATCTAATACACTTCTTGAATTTCAAAATTCATTTTCCTTATTTTGCTTTCCAAAAGTCAAATGCAATAAAGCCTCAACCATCTCCATCAACTATTCACATCACAATGACAAGTTTTCATGTCACTCAAAGTACTAGACATCACATCAATCGATTGACTAGTGATTTGACGCTTGATGTGACTTGTGGGCCGCGCTTTAAATTCGCAATGCGAGTGCGCCCGCAAACACTCCTGGCCTCGGGTTCGCTAATTCCAAATTAACAAATTTTCCGTTGCGACGTAATTAAATAATTATGCCTAGCAAAATCACTATTCACGTCGCTAACGAATTAATTCTAAATTAACCCGTTCGCCCGAATTAAAATCTAATTTCAATTCCGCGTCGAAATCTAATTTCGTATAATATATCGAATATATTATTTTATCGAATAATTCCAAATTAATCGTTTTCTCTCTTTTATTAATATTTTATCCCAGATAAAATATCTCGGTAATTAATCCCAGATTAATTTTCTATCTCATCTAATTAATCCCAGATTATTAAAGTGCGAGTCATACGTCATCGGTGAATCTTCGGGAAGCGACCCATGAGATCCCCGGATATGTTGGCAGTAAATCCGGTCGTTAGACTATCCGAACACGTACGTACCTAGTACTACGTTTTTACCGATTTACAAGACAATGTTGGCTTCTAGCAAAGCACCATGCCTACCCAATTCTCCAGAAATATCCTTACAGGAATATGTGATCTATATCAGGCGTAGTATACGTAGTATTGCGTATTTCGATCCAGTATCGGATGTCACGTGCAAGGCCTGGGGCTGGAATTGTGTCTGCCCTGTACGAAGCACATATCGGATCTCTAGTAACTAGTCTCTATAATCGGATAAACATGACCTAGTCATAATATCCCGATAGCTGCAGCATATAAGAGAACGAGTTTCGTATCCTACGTGATCATCATCTCCACTATGACTGGAGTGATACTTCCATCTCGACATCACACCCAATACACTACGATTCTTAATATACCCAGAAGAGGCGTACACAGAACCGGTAAAGCCCCGGACGACCAAAACCAAAGTACATTGATTGTGGCAAGTATTAGCGGTGCAAGTCTCAGGTTAAGACCAAATACACCTATCCTGATTCGGACTTCCATAGACACATAGTCATACTACCAATGGAATTCCTAGGGGTCTATCCAGAGCGAAGCTATTTTCCGTACCATCGGTAAAACACAACCTCCTACTAGACTTGCATGAGTATCCTATACCCAGATATATGAGAACTATGTCGTTATGCCCTCACAACGCGCACAAGTGTAATACTAGTCTTTTCCGCATTATCGATGTCCAATCTCGATAATATTCTGACTAAGGATATTTAATGATTAAACCTTCGTGGATAGACACTGTCTCATATCATCTCAATCCAGGAACTAATCATATGGACCTTTCATCATTTATACATCTTGGTGATCTAATCACAAATGATAAAAGAGCAATTTCCTTTGTCACATAGTTAATTTGTACAACAACACCATGATCTGTACAAATAGTGACGCTATGGGTCATAACTGTCCAACAACCTTATCACCTTATCTAGAATCCCACATGTCGAGCTCTTAACCTGCCACATCGACAATCACGCGCGTCGCGATGCGAGCTGCACTTCGCGAGACAAGCTGCGCGTTGCGAGGCGTACACCCTACTGACGCCTATAAATTCAGCTCGATTTCAAAATTCAAATTATGTCTTCATTGAGTTTTGGAAGGACTTTAAGGATTGCATCTTGTGTGTTTAAGTTTTTGTAATTTAAATTATGCAATTTTAATTTTAGTATTTCTAATTATGCACTTTTACTTTTTGTAATAAAATTTTATTTTTTTTCTTTTTTTTCTTTTATGTTCAGTAGTTAATTTAGTGCTGGGGTAAAGGTGAAGCTTTTTACTTTTATAATTTAGATTAATCTCCCTTAATTATAATATATAAATTATTTAAAACCTGACTTAATAAGGATACCGCTATATTGGTTGGTTGGTAATTATTTATAAATTGGTTTTAACCTGACTTAATGAGGATACCGCCTGGTTGGTTGGTTGGTAATTAATTATTAATTTGACTTAATCAGGATACCACCTATATGGTTGGTTGGTAAATATCACACATATTTATATATTATAATAAGAGAGATTTCTAAATTAAAATAGTAAATGTAGATTAATCTCACTTCAATTATAATATGGAAATTGTGATTTAATATGAATTAAAAGTTGATTCTGCCTTAATGGCTGGTTTTAATTATGTAACATAATGTGACACCGCCTATATGGCTGGTCTTTATGTGACAGATAATTACAGCCTATATGGTTGGTTTATGGATAAATAATAACACCGTCTTTATGGCTGGTTCAACTTAATTGGATAATACTGGCAATTTCCATATTATAATAATTTGAGATTTCTAAAAGTGGATCCCCTAACCCCCAGCATTTTATTTTTATTCTAGGGAAGTAATGAAACATAATATTACTAGGCTTAATAATTGATTTAATTATTTATTGGGTAATTTTTTAGTTTGTTTATTGAATCTTAAGCTTAATGCTTCTTGTTGTCTGATCACCAATAAGATTGATGTGGTAAACTTAAAATGAACTAGAAATAGGGATTTTAGGTTTCAGCCTTAGATTCAATAGCCCACGATCTTCCTTGAGGATAGATAACCGTTTAATAGATTTCCTTACAGGATAGACATATACCTGTCGGGCGGTGGTAGCCATAATTGGAACTTAATCTTAATGAATCCAGGTAATTTGGTTGACATAGACATATGGTTCAATTGGGTTATACTGGGTATTTGCATTTGACCATCGACATAGGCTTTTGCATATTTTGGTGTTCCAGGTTAGCAAACTGATTTATTACACATATGTAAGAGAATCAATTCATTTTTCGAATAATATTGTGTGGAGTCACGACCCTAGATTTTTGAGTCTTTTCTTTTATTTTCCTTAGTATTTTCTTTTAAGTCTGTTTTTATTTTAATTAGCAAATCCACATTCAACCAACCAAAAGCAATCAATTCCTTTCTCCCTATAATTAGATACTTGGAAATAAATAGTATCAATAATTAATAAAAACAGTAGGAATTAAGTCCTCGTGGGATCGATATATTTATACTACTTGAACGATACGTACACTTGCGTTATACGTGTGTGTTTACGTCGGTCAAGTTTTTGGCGCCGTTACCGGGGACTTATTTTTCTTGAGTTATTAATTTTGAAGCTATCTAATTTACTTTATTTTTATTTGTAGTTTTTATTTCTTTCTTTTTGTTTTCAGGTGGTTGAAAAAAAAAATGGAATATTTTTGGGAGATTGAGAGATCACGAGCTTTACTAGAAGAAGATACACCCCAAATCTGGGAGCAACAGTTCGGTTTTCTGAGGCCTGTTGTCCAGCCCAACAACTATCACTGGATGTCAGAACCAATCAACACTACATTTGCTCAATAGAACGAAATGGGGAGATGTGTAATTTGTGATGGTAACCACCCGAGCAATCAATGTATATACCTTTCAGAGTGGCAGAATTATTGTAATCATTCAAGGTACGAAGAACCATCATACTTTCCATCTTATCCACCATCCATCTACGATTTTCATCAAGAATCAGAACCATCATAGGAAGATCAGATGGTTGACATGCTCAAAGATTGGTTCAAGAAACAAGACAAAAGGTTGGATACAATGCTTGAATCAGTCCAAAAACAATTCGAAACCATTCAGAGACAATCAGCTTCCATTCAGAGACTGACTGAACAAACGAGACAATTAATAGAAAATCAGAGCTACATACCTCAAGGAGCATTTTCAGATGACACTGATGAAGCCTTTGAATACCAAGCATTTCACGATGACACTTTGGCAGAGGAGGAAGCTGAGCAGAATCAGGAATCTGAGGTATCAGTTCTGGAGCCCAAACCAACAGAATCTCGGTTTGATTTTTATTATTCTGACTCTGACGAGGATGAAGAAAATGAGCTATTTGTACCTACTGCAAAAACAAGGGAGGATGAAACTTTCCATCCTCAAAATGAAGATCTTGGAGAATGCTTTGCACTAATGTTTGAAGACGAGCTACCTGAGCCAGTCATATCAAATGATGAAGACCTAAAATCTGACATTTCTTTACATCCTCAGGGTGACACTTATGGAACATGCATTTCACATATGACAGATAAAATATTGAATGCGGAAATCCTAAAATACATATGTGAAGAAATGATGGAGCAAGAAGCAGAACAAATGAAGGAGCAAATGTCTGAACTTATTAAAGATCCAGAGCATTCAGGCGAAACATCACTGTTTTGGGGAGTACAAATCAAAGATATCACCCAGAAGCTTAACAGAATGGAACTCTCATTCCAAGTCAAGCACCATACAAGACCTCCTGATTTTCTTTCTTTCTTTTCAGGAATTACTGGAGCGACAAAGATAAAAAAGGTGGCACGAGCACTGAATGAGACAAAACTCTTTTTACCACCTTACCGTTGGAAGAGACCCTTCAAAATCAACGCACATGAGAATATCTTTAATAGGACATCCAAAACGACGCTGAAACCTCCTTGACGGATAGATTTCAGTCACGTCTGGCTGAAGATGAAAAATTTAGCGCTAGCAGGGAGGCAACCCATGCACTTTGTTGTAATTTCTATTTTTATAGTTTGTGTATACATGTTGTAGAGTTTTTAATTTTGTGTGTTATTTTTGTAGGGAAAAGCTCAACCAAAGCATAAGACAGAAGGAATGGTGTTTGGCAAAGATAAGAGATAATTCATTAGCGATGGCTGAGTAAGGAATGGATTCTTGAGACGCATCCTAATGAATTTATACTAAGCGAATGGCGTATTGTGTACACAATTCCGTTGCATTAATTATTGCTTTGATTTGCTTTTCTGTTGTAATTATCTTTATTTTCGTAGACATAATCTAGACTTTTTTACCTTTCACGATTTCTTTTATTGTTTAGCTAACAATCGTCCTTGGAAGATACTAGTGCTATTATTACTCACCATTTTCAGGTGTTATAAATTGAACTCATCATTGCACTTTTGAAGACATCCAGAGTAAAACATGGAAGCCACTTCAAGAAGACGAGTTGAAAACATCTGTGTTTTTACGGTACTAGTGTTGGTACTAAGCCACAATACGTAGAAGCAGCACAAGAATTGGGTCGAATCAAAGGAAGGAATATGCACTTAGTAATGGCGGTGGCAATCTTGGACTAATGAGGATCATTTCAAAGGCCGTACAGAAGGAGGCAGTCACGTTTTGGGAATCATCCAAAAACCTTGGCGGAGGCAAAATTTATGGACTATAAACAGAGAGAACTGATCGTGCCAGATATGTCTGAACGACTGGTAGAAATGATTAACCGAGTTGATACTTTATTGCTTGCCAGGGGCTTGGGTACATTGGAAGAAATTTTTTACAGTGTTATCTGGGTGAACCTGAACATACACCAGAGAAACCGCTTGGACTGTACCACGTTCAAGGATTTTATGATTTTCTTTGGTGTTTCTTGATGATGATGCTCGGAAAAAGAAAAATGGGTTCGTGGCAAAACCTATGAAAGAACTCATCTTCAATGCCAGAAATGCTCTGAATCATTGACCAAATTTAGCCTAGAACCAAAAATTTGAAGGGGTTATTTAGGGGTGAATCCGGTAACGCAGCGGAAGCGGTGAAAATCCGATTTTCAGATTTCAAAACTTTTTCTCGGATAAATTAAATAAACATATTTATTTAATATTCCAATAATCAAATTATGAAAATAATTCAATAAAACAATTTTGAGTGAATTACCGAAATACCCTTGCTTTGTATTTTTGTCCGTTTTAGTCCGAAATTGATCCAATCAATTTTGAATGATTCTAAATCATTTCTAAGATGAACTTATGATGTTCAAAACATCAAAACACCAAAGCAACCAAAATCCCCAATTTCTTCATCCAAAGCCGAGAGCACCATTGGTGGCCAAGTTGACCATTTGGTCATTTCATGCTTCAAAACTCATCCAAATGAAATCCAATCAACATGAAACTTTGCATGCATCATATACACACAAATGCTCAACATATATGAAAACCCCCAAATTGGAATTAGTTAAGAACCCTAATTTTTCAATTTCCACAAATTGGACAAATTAGGCTAATTACATTAAATCAAATGTTTCAATCATCAATCTTTCATCCAATTCAAGTCTCAACACAATGAAACAACTCAAGATCAAATCTAGGTCATTTAAGAGTGGGTCAACAACTCTAGAATAGCAACATGGTTTCATAAACCTTAAAAGAATACATATAACTACACTAGTTACATTCTTTGTTCATCATACATGCTCAACACTTTTAAACAAATTCCATCATCAAAAACCACAAGAAATAAAGAAAAGAATAACTTAAGAAACTCATGAGAGGTAGCCTAGATCATAAGGAACAAATTCCTTTCTAATAGTAAGTTTAAGAACTTACAAAATCCAAGCCTTTCTTTAGGTTTTTCTTTTCTCTTTCTTCTCTCACTTTCTCTTTTTCTTTCTTCAATGGAACTTTGTTTTTGATAAAGTGTATTAGGTTAGTGAAATGAAAAATGAAAAAACAATTTATATGTGCAACATTTGCACCTTGGCCGAAATTTGCACACCAAATTCAACAAATTGTAATTTCAATTTCATTTGCATTATTATTAATACAACTTGCATAAATATCTTTTATAACCTTTATTAGATATTTATTTAAGTCAAATTTGGCAACTAAAGTCATTTACTTAAATATCCTAACTAAGATATTTATATTTTAATTAATTTAATCATTTAACAATTAAATAATTAATTAATTAATCAAATACAAATATATTAAATATATGTATAATATTTACATTAAATATTAAAAACATATATTCATTTAGGAAATAAGTCAAATAACTCATTTTGACTATTAATTAATGTGTATTTAAATTAATCAAGTATTAAATGTAAATACACAATAATTAGTAAATGACTATTCAGTCCTTTTGCACGTATCTTGCGTTTAACCTTAAACGACTTTATAAATAATCAATATTATTTATTTATGTTGCTCTAGTGCTCTACGAGTATGTTTCATTGAGACTCTCTAGGTTCAGGTATATCCGTCACGAAATCAAATTTCATGTCCATAATCTATCCACCCGTAGATTATGACGATCACGGATAATCTCGCTAAACCATACAGGTCGAGGTCATGGCAAATGTATAATTCCTCCGTCACAGGTATCCGGATAAATCCCAGAGATATAGATGTAAACGTCAAATCTCTATCGGGACTATCCAGTCGACTATTCTATTAGCAATCTCAAAAAGAATGTTTAGAACTAGCTTCTAAACTTACCACGGGCCCATGGTTTTATCTGATTGCTAATCATATGGACTACCTATGCTCTGGTACACAGAACTGACGGATCCTATCTTGATACACATAGGACACCCTGAGGATCTATCTACACCCAACGAACAGGCGGAGGTCTGATCTAAATAGATCGGTGACGTGACTGCCATCTAAGTGTAGAAGATGTCTCATGTGCCCACAATGGCATCTCAAGTCTAAGAATCACAAGTGCTACTCAACCCAAGAAGATTCTTATTGACGCTGGTGTACCATCCATTAAGAATCTTCGGTGGTGAGTCGTTCAGTGTTTATCCGCTATAAACACCTACACGTCTATACTAGTCTCCAAGACTTATGGTTCATTGAGAAACCATTGGAATCATATATTCCAGTATACGACATGTACCGGTCTCAACGGGTTTACTATACTGACCAAGTAGTGTAAACCTTGACCAGGAACTGTCTGAGAATGACAACGTCATGATACGACTCAATGTCCGTTGCGACGCTTTTGCAACTGTACCATGACTAATCATTCTAAGGTCATTACGTCTTTACCATATAAAAGATAATTATAACGTTTTAAACGAAGTATTTAACAAAAATAACAACCGGGAATTGGCGCTCTGAGCACCAACCCCTACAAAATCTCCCACTTGCTCTAGTGCCAATATCGATTGTATCTAATACCCATCGACTCCACGTGTTTATCAAACAACTTCGGAGGTATGGCCTTCGTCAGCGGGTCTGCTACGTTGTCTTCACTCGGCACCTTGCACACGACAATATCCCCTCGCGACACAATCTCTCGAATGATGTGGTACTTGCGTTCCACATGCTTCGACTTCTGATGCGCCCTCGGTTCCTTTGCTTGCGCAATGGCTCCAGTATTATCACAATAACGGAATCGCATTCTCGATACTTGGGACAACTCCCAATTCTGTGATAAAGTTCTTTATCCACACAGCCTCTTTTGCGGCTTCAGAAGCTGCAATATATTCCGCCTCAGTGGTGGAATCAGCTGTAGATCCCTGTTTGGAACTCTTCCAACATACTGCACCTCCGTTAAGGGTAAAGACAAATCCAGATGTAGACTTTCTATCATCGGGATCCGATTGAAAATCGGAGTCTGTATACCCGTTAACCTGCAGTTCGTTTCCTCCATATATTATCAACTTATCCTTAGTACCTTTAAGATACTTTAGGATATGTTTAATGGCCATCCAATGGTCATTACCTGGATTGGACTGATATCGACTAGTTACGCTAACAGCGAAACTGATATCAGGCCTCGTACATAACATGGCATACATTATGCTACCCAAACACGAAGCATAAGGTTGGTTAGACATTCTAACCTTCTCATCTTCTGTTTGTGGACACATCTTCTTAGAAAGATGAATCCCATGTCTGAACGGTATGTTTGCTGTCTTACAGTTACCAAAACTATACCGTTCCAAGATCTTATCTATGTACGTTGATTGGGATAACCCAATCAGCCTCCTTTGTCTATCTCGATAGAGTTTTATCCCTAAAACATAGGAAGCTTCTCCCAGGTCCTTCATGGAGAAATTCTTACAGAGATATGCTTTAACGCTTTGTAACATACCTAAATCATTCCCAATGATTAGGATGTCATCAACATACAGGACTAAAAATACGACCATGCTCCCACTGGCCTTCTGATACACACAGGATTCTTCCGAATTCTTAAGAAAACCAGACGATCTGATAATCTCGTCGAATCGAAGATTCCAACTTCGTGAAGCTTGTTTAAGTCCATAAATGGACTTCTTAAGCTTACAATACCATACCCGAGGTTTCGCTGGATGTGAAACCTTCCGGCTGTTCCATATAGATTTCTTCATCAAGAAATCCATTTAGAAAAGCCGTTTTGACATCCATTTGCCAAATCTCGTAGTCATGATACGCAGCTATAGAAAGCAAAATCCGGATAGACTTAAGCATTGCTACCGGCGAAAAAGTTTCATCGTAGTCGACGCCAGGTCGCTGCGTGTAACCTTTTGCTACCAGTCGGGCCTTGTAAGTTTCAACCTTACCGTCAGGCCCGCGCTTCCTCTTGTAAACCCATTTACAACCGATAGGAACAATTCCTTCGGGAAGCGGAATCAAGTCCCAAACTTGATTTTCATGCATTGAATCTATCTCGGATTTCATGGCACTTTGCCATTTCACGGAGTCGATGTCCAACATCGATTCTCTATAGGTGAAAGGATCGGTCTCTTCAACTAAGAGAACATCCAGACTCTTTTCTTGTATCAAATACAAGCGTTCAGGAGGTCTAGATACCCTTTCGGACCTACGGAGTGTGTGTGTTGAAGGTCCTTCATCTACTTGAACTTCAGGTTCCTCCGTTGGTTCGTTGTTTTCAGGTTGGACTTCATCAAGTTCAACCCGTCTATGATCACTACCTTCTGACAAAAATTCTACTTCTAGAAATTTTGCGAAGCGAGCTACGAAGACATTTCGATGCTCGGTATCATAGAACAGATATCCCCTCGTATTTGAGGGATATCCAACAAACCTAAACTTTTGCCCTCGAGGCGAAAGCTTACTTTGCTGAGTCACCCTGACATAGGCAGGACAACCCCAAACCTTAATATAATTAAGATTCGGTCTCCTACCGAACCATATCTCATACGGTGTCGTAGGAACAACCTTTGAAGGAATCTTATTCAAAAGATGTGCGGCTGTTAAGAGACAGTAACCCCATAAGTAATAGGGCAAATCTGTGAAACTCAACATCGATCGGACCATATCCAATAAAGTCCGATTTCTCCTTTCAGATACACCATTGTGCTGTGGTGTACCTGGAGGAGTATATTGAGCGAGAATCCCATTCTCCTTCATATAATCCATGAACTCACCACTCATATATTCGCCGCCTCGATCTGATCGAAGGCATTTAAATATTTACCAGTCTGTTTTTCTACTTCATTTCGGAACTCTTTGAACTTTTCAAAGGTTTCCGATTTATGTCTCATCAAATAGACATAACCGTACCGTGACAAATCATCGGTAAAGGTAACGAAGTATGAATAACCACTGTGAGCAGTTTGACTTAGTGGACCACATACATCAGAATGTACGAGTTCCAGTAAGTTAATGGCACGGTGTCCAACACCAGAAAATGGGGCCTTGGTCATTTTACCCTGAATACAGGATTCACAAGTTGGATAGGATTCAATGGTAAGATCTGGTATCAAACCATTCCTAACCAACTGGGTAAGGCGTTTAACGCCAATGTGACCAAGTCTCATATGCCAAAGTTCAGTATTATTAATTTCAGGTAATCTACGTTTATTAACTCCAGTATTTAATATATCTTTAGAAGTTTGCAATGTATAATGACCATGCTGATTTGGACAACTAAGGATCTGAATATTATTTCTATCATATAAATACAAAGAACTATTCTTAATATTCATAAAAAGCCTTCTGTATCAAGTACAAAAAGTGATATAATATTAGCGACACATCCTGGTACAAAATGACAGTCATTAAGCAAAAGTGTCCCATTCGGCAATGAGATCTCGCATACTCCCACTGCAACTGCATCCAAAGAGTCTCCACTCCCGAACCGCAACTGCATCTCCCCTGGCTTCAGCCTCCTACTTTCCTTCAGCACCTGCAACGAATTGCAAATGTGAATGGGACAAGCAGAATCTAAAATCCAGCTGGATGTAACGGCTTCACAAGCCAAAGATAAATCAATAACTGGAAAAATAAAAGTACCTGATGTAGAAGCTCTGTCTCTCCTCACTTGGGCAATGTAATCAGGACAGTTCCTTTTCCAGTGCCCAACTTTGCCGCAGTGGTGGCATTTGTCTTCAGAAGCCCTTTTGGGCTTGGCTATCTTCGGCTGCTGTTGAGGACCAACTGTCCTCTTTTTCTTCTTCCCTTTCTTGTTCTTTCCCTTGGACATTCCTTGGGAAGAAGCTGAAAGAGAAGTAGATCTAGGAGGGCGAGTTGGTAATCCCTTCCTAAGGTCCTCTTCTGCCGTGAGCAACATCCTATGCAGCTCATGGTAGGTGCAGACGGTCCCGTGCATGTTGAAGTACATCACAAACTGTCGGAATGAAGCTGGCAGAGAACCCAGAATGACACTCCTCCGAGAATGTCATTCAGGATGAGATTATGTTGCCTCAACTGATCGATCAAATCGATCATTTGAAGAACATGTGGGCTAACACTTTGCCCCTCATCCAGACGCGCATGGAACAGTTCCATGGCGACCTTGTGAACAATAACCTGTTCCTGGTTCTCGAACGATTGTCTTAATCGGTTATCATACTATAGGAATCTGATGTTCCATAGTATTGTTGCTTGAGTTTCGGAGAGAGCGAACTAAGGATGTATGATTTAACCCTTAAATCATCATTCTTCCAAGCTTCAAAAACTTGGCGTTCCTCCTCTGAAGCATCCTCACCCACTGCAAGGGGCAACGGACCCTCAAGAACATAACCCAACTTTTCGGAATCGAGGACAATCCTCAAATCCAATTCCCAGTCCGTAAAGTTCTCAGCGCCTTTTAGTTTGTTCGCATCTAACATACGCGCAAACTGGTTGTGGATTGACCCGCCATCGCAAATCTATCATATAGATCACGAAAAACGGTTAGCAGAAATTAAGCAGTTTCATATAATATCAAAAGCATAAACTAGATCATGGATTTTTAATCTAATATGCCCCTCCCACTAAATCATGCAATACTGTAATCCCAAAACAGAATACAAATATTTAATAATTAAATTAAATATAAATAGTGAAAGGTGGATCCCGTGAATATATTTCAGCTCACAGCAGAGGCACGGTCTCGCCTACGTATATTCATCAGGTAGACAACTCATTTGTCAATCACTCAAAAGTGACTCCTAAGTATCCGGTCCTGGCCGTTTCTCGTTGTCGCTGCGAAGGCAGGCCCACAAGGAGACGTACCAAGGTAATACTCGTCAATGATAAACTTAAGTTACTTACGTAATCCTGACAGCTAGGGCACGTTCAGAATTCCGCTTTTACTTGAATTTATCTAGTATCAGATATACATCCGGTATAAATAAATCTTTATCGGCTACACCCTCACAGCAGAGGTACGGTATCGGATGTAGTCACAAAGAGATATTCATAAACCGTATTGACAAGACGGACCATATAACATGCATCAAATACAAATTACATTAAAACCTTATTATTAGGGATTTTCCGCTAAGTGTCATACACCCTAAATCTAATCAATTAGTTCCTAATAAGCATGCATAAATCAAGAAAACATGATTAAACATTGATTCAATGTAGGCTAAGCATTTTAAGTGGCCTAGAATCAGACTCGCTCTGATACCATTTTGAAGGGGTTATTTAGGGGTGAATCCGGTAACGCAGCGGAAGCGGTGAAGGGTGAAAATCCGATTTTCAGATTTCAAAACTTTTTCTCGGATAAATTAAATAAACATATTATTATATTCCAATAATCAAATTATGAAAATAAATTCAATAAAACATTTTTGAGTGAATTTACCGAAATACCCTTGCTTTGTATTTTTGTCTGTTTTAGTCCGAAATTGATCCAATCAATTTTGAATGATTCTAAATCATTTCTAAGATGAACTTATGATGTTCAAAACATCAAAACACCAAAGCAACCAAAATCCCCAATTTCTTCATCCAAAGCCGAGAGCACCAAATGGTGCCCAAGTTGACCATTTGGTCATTTCATGCTTCAAAACTCATCCAAATGAAATCCAATCAACATGAAACTTTTGCATGTTCACACACCCAAATGCTCAACATATATGAAAACCCCCAAATTTGGAATAGTTAAGAACCCTAATTTTTCAATTTCCACAAATGGACAAATTAGGCTAATTACATTAAATCAAATGTTTCAATCATCAATCTTTCATCCAATTCAAGTCTCAACACAATGAAACAACTCAAGATCAAATCTAGGTCATTTAAGAGTGGGTCAACAACTCTAGAATAGCAACATGGTTTCATAAACCTTAAAAGAATACATATAACTACACTAGTTACATTCTTTGTTCATCATACATGCTCAACACTTTTAAACAAATTTCATCATCAAAAACCACAAGAAATAAAGAAAAGAATAACTTAAGAAACTATGAGAGGTAGCCTAGATCATAAGGAACAATTCCTTCTAATAGTAAGTTTAAGAAACTTACAAAATCCAAGCTTTCTTTAGGTTTTTCTTTTTCTCCTTCACTTCTCTTCTGTCTTTCTTCAATGGAACTTTTTTTTGATAAAGTGTATTAGGTTAGTGAAATGAAAAATGAAAAACAATTTATATGTGCAACATTTGCACCTTGGCCGAAATTTGCACACCAAATTCAACAAATTGTAATTTCAATTTCATTTGCATTATTATTAAATCAACTTGCATAAATATCTTTTATAACCTTTATTAGATATTTATTTAAGTCAAATTTGGCAACTAAAGTCATTTAATTTAAATATCCTAACTTAAGATATTTATATTTTAATTAATTTAATCATTTAACAATTAAATAATTAATTAATTAATCAAATACAAATATATTAAATATATGTATAATATTTACATTAAATATTAAAAACATATATTCATTTAGGAAATAAGTCAAATATCTCATTTTGACTATTAATTAATGTGTATTAAATTAATCAAGTATTAAATGTAAATACACAATAATTTAGTAAATGACTATTCAGTCCCTTTTGCACGTATCTTCCGTTTAACCTTTAAACGACTTTATAAATAATCAATATTATTTATTTATGTTGCTCTAGTGCTCTACGAGTATGTTTCATTATTGAGACTCTCTAGGTTCAGGTATATCCGTCACGAAATCAAATTTCATGTCCATAATCTATCCACCCGTAGATTATGACGATCACGGATAATCTCGCTAAACCATACAGGTCGAGGTCATGGCAAATGTATAATTCCTCCGTCACAGGTATCCGGATAAATCCCAGAGATATAGATGTAAACGTCAAATCTCTATCGGGACTATCCAGTCGACTATTCTATTAGCAATCTCAAAAAGAATGTTTAGAACTAGCTTCTAAACTTACCACGGGCCCATGGTTTTATCTGATTGCTAATCATATGGACTACCTATGCTCTGGTACACAGAACTGACGGATCCTATCTTGACGCGCATAGGACACCCTGAGGATCTGTCTACACCCAACGAACAGGCGGAGGTCTGATCTAAATAGATCGGTGACATGACTGCCATCTAAGTGTAGAAGATGTCTCATGTGCCCACAATGGCATCTCAAGTCTAAGAATCACAAGTGCTACTCAACCCAAGAAGATTCTTATTGACGCTGGTGTACCATCCATTAAGAATCTTCGGTGAGTTCGTATCCGTGTTTATCCCTATATCCTACGTCTCCTAATTCTATAGTCTCCAAGACATGTTCATTGAGAAACCATTGGAATCATATATTCCAGTATACGACATGTACCGGTCTCAACGGGTTACTATACTGACCAAGTAGTGTAAACCTTGACCAGGAACAGTCTGAGAATGACAACGTCATGATACAACTCAATGTCCGTTGCGACGCTTTTGCAACTGTACCATGACTAATCATTCTAAGGTCATTACGTCTTTACCATATAAAAGATAGATTATATTATAGAAACTGCATATATTATTACTGATAATAACGTTTTACAGAAGTATTTAACAAAAATACAACCGGGTATTGACGCTCTGAGCACCAACCCCTACAAAAATGACCCTATCCTTTCAAGATAAATGGTCCGATGAAGATCGTGGTAAGAGGCGTTGGATTAATCTGGACCTTAACCTTTAACTTTTCATGTAGAATTTCAGCTGACCAGGTACTATCTTCTAAACTCTTCTTCTACTATTTAAGACATGGGGACAATGTCTCATTTAGGTTTGGGGGAGGGAATTAGTTGATCAGTATCTTATTTTTAGTTGTGTGTTGTTTTTATTTAAAATTTTCGAAAAATGCAAAAAAATTGAAAAAAAGTTTCAAAAAATTACAAAAATATTTTGCGTTTTTGTTTTTTATTTTGACTAAAAATGTGAAAATGGTAAGAGATAGCTGAGTAAGGAATTTTCACTCCTGAGACGTATCTAAAACCTAATTCGGAACATGTTAATTTTTGTTTAATTCCTTTTAAATTATTTAATTTGTAAATTCTCCATAAAATTGACTAAAATGGATCTTCATATGCTCAGTTGACAGGTATTATCAACATGTATGGTAACATACGGACATAAGCTGAAATTGAAAAGTTTGTAATATTTAGTGCTATAGTTTAATTTGAGGAAGCATCTCAAAAAACGATGGAGTAAAAAAAAATCAAAAATCAAAGAAAAAATCAGAAAAATGAGAGAAATTATTCCATTGCTACAAAAAGGTGTGAATTCTGATAAAACTTTAGGACAAAAATATTACTCTCTTATCAACTGCACTTGTAACTGTTGTGGGCAAAAAATGAGTTGTTTAATATTTTATCGGCTATGTATATGAAGAATGGTAAATATAATAGGAGAATTTACTTATTCAGTAATTTAGAAAGAAACAAAACAACTCGTAACTTGGAGTAGAAGTTTCACCTGATTAGCGACTAACTTCTTTATTCTCTTTTCGCTTGTCTTTTTGCTTTTGTGTGCATTAGTTTAACTACCTTTTTACTTTTGTAAAATGTTTGTGGGTATCATTGATGTAAGCCCTCACGAGACTACAACTCATCCACTAGGGACACCTAGGGGTTTAAAGGCTTGTTGCATACGCTAAATGCAACCGTGATCCCAACGAAAGTGGTTTAGTTAAATTTTATTTTAAAGATGTTTACGTTATATTATTATGTGTTTTGCTCGAGGACTAGCAAAATGTTAGGTTTGGGGGTGTGATGAGTGGTAATTATATCACTATTTCCCACTCATTTGACCTAATATTTTGCATAGTTTCTTGAGTTTTGTGAATATTTTGATGTGTTTTGTGTTATTTTGTAGATAAATAAAGTTTCAGGACATTCTAGAGGTGATTTGGGGCCAAAATAGTGAAAAACGGACAAAATGGAATTTTCGTCATTTTGCTCGTCGCGACGCGCAAAGCCTTCCGTGTCGCGACGCCTAACATGCACCAAGACTTGCTAAGGTGCACCGGGTCCACAAGTCAGAATTAGAGAAGTTTGACTTTGCTAACGTGCGCCGTGCCACGTGTCACCATCACAGCCGATCTGCTAACGTGCGCCGTGCCACGTGTCATCATCCTTCGGTGCCGACAGGCGCCATCACCACGTGCCGCCATGTGTCACTCCACGTCATCGTCCACATCACCAATTGACCGAGTCAAAGTGCCACATCATCATCAACCAATCACAGCGTGCCCCGTGTCATCATTTTATGGTATCGACAGTCACGTGTCGCCACTTCAGCGCCACATCATCACCACGTCAGCTCAATCATTCATCTCCCAGCCGCCTTTCCACGTGTCACCTTATCACCTTATCCAAAATCCCACGTGTCGAACTCTTAACCTGCCACGTCAACAATCACGCGTGTCGCGACGCGAGCTACATGTCGCGACGCAGACACCCTGCTGACGCCTATAAATTCAGCTCGATTTCAGAATTCAATCATGCATTCCTTGAATTTTGTAAGGACTTTAAGGATTGCATCTTGTGTGTTTAAGTTTTTCTAATTTAAATTAAGCATTTTTAATTTTAGTATTTCTAATTATGCACTTTTATTTTTGTAATAAAATTTTATTTTATTTTCTTTTTGTTCTTTTATGTTCAGTTGTTAATTTACTGTTGGGGTAAAGGTGAAGCTTTTTACTTTTATAATTTAGATTAATCTCCCTTAATTATAATATATAAATTATTTAAAACCTGACTTAATAAGGATACCGCTATATTGGTCGGTTGATAATTATTTATAAATTGGTTTTAACCTGACTTAATGAGGATATCGCCTGGTTGGTCGGTTGGTAATTAATTATTAATTTGACTTAATTAGGATACCGCCTATATGGCTGTTTGGTAAATATCACGCAAATTTATATATTATAATATGAGAGATTTCTAAATTAAAAATAGTAAAGGTAGATTAATCTCACTTAAATTATAATATGAAAATTGTGATTTAATATGAATTAAAAGTTGATTCAACCTTAATGGCTGGTTTTATTTATGTAACATAATGTGACACCGCCTATATGGCTGATCTTTAGGTGACAGATAATTACCGCCTATATGGCTGGTTTATGGATAAATAATAACACTGCCTTTATGGCTGGTTCAACTTAATTGGATAATACTGGCAATTTCCATATTATAATAATTTGAGATTTCTAAAAGTGGATCCCCTAACTCGAGTATTGTATTTTTATTCTAGGGAAGTGATTAAACATAATATTACTAGGCTTAATAATTGATTTAATTATTTATTGGGTAATTCTTTAGTTTGTTTATTGAATCTTAAGCTTAATGCTTCTTGTTGTCTGATCACCAATAAGATTGATGTGGTAAACTTAAAATGAACTAGATATAGGGATTTTAGGTTTCATCCTTAGATTCAATAGCCTATGATCTTCCTTGAGGATAGATAACCGTTTAATAGATTTTCTTACAAGATAGACATATACCTGTCGGGCGGGGGTCGCCATAATTGGAACTTAATCTTAATGAATCCAGGTAATTTGGTTGACATAGACATATGGTTCAATTGGGTTATACTGGGTATTTGCATTTGACCATCGACAAAGGCTCTTGCATATTTTGGTGTTCCAGGTTAGCAAACTGATTTATTACACATATGTAAGAGAATCAATTCATCTTTCGAATAATATTGTGTGGAGTCACGACCCTAGATCTTTGAGTCTTTTCTTTTATTTTCCTTCGTATTTTCTTTTAAGTCCGTTTTTATTTTAATTAGCAAATCCACATTCAACCAACCAAAAGCAATCAATTCCATTCTCCCTATAATTAGATACTTGTAAATAAATAGTATCAATAATTAATAACAACAATAGGAATTAAGTCCTCGTGGGATTGATATTTTTATACTACTTGAACGATACGTGCGCTTGCGTTATACGTGTGTGTTTACGCCGGTCAATATTGTAGTTTGATATAATTCAAGAATACTTACTTTGAGTATTTATTCTTAAATGAGTTGGACTCGCGCAAATCAAATCATTGTATGAACATTGGATGGTCATTAATTGAAGAACTAATTAATTGGATTAGATTGATTGACAATATGCTATGTGTGAATGCTTGGATGTATTTCCTTGAATAATATATATCAGATGGATATTAGATGGGTGGAGGTAATTTTGGAAATTATTGTAAATATTGTATTTATTTGAAATTGGACCTACGTGTCCAGCCTATCACCTCTCATTCTCATTGTATTGCTCTTCTCACCAATTTCCCTCAATGTAAATGAGGTTTCTTATAGTGTTATGTAATTGGGTAATAGAATAATGTAAAGTGCTAGCGGGAGAGAGGAAATAGAGAGTTTTGTTCTAGGAACAAAATGTGAATATCCATCCGCATATCATTATTATATTTATCGTGCCTTATTATACTTTGATTTGTTGGCCAAAGTCAAGATCATTGTCTATCGCGGATGTGTTTGAACCATGAAAGCTTTGTTAACATCGCATGTCTTAGGCATTTGTGACTTGTTGGCCAAAGTCAAGGTCATTCTTGTTCATCGACATGGATTACAAAGTTTTCCCACTGTCAATAGGTCACGCTTAACTGGAATCATTAAGCTTGTTGAGCCAAAGCCAAGGCTTAGTTGATTCAGAGGAAACAGGTTAGGAAATATATTGGATATATGTTTTGGACTTGGATGTCAACCTATCGAATCTAAGAATTGGATGAGATCCAATTGATCTTAGAGATCTACATAGTTAAATTATATACAACTTGTTGGCCAAAGTCAAGGTTGTGTACTATTTAACGGGATCCTAGCCCACTAGGAAACTAGGTTTCCCGAGTACTCAACAGAGGGTTAGAGGCTCGCCAAAAATTAGTGGGAGGCTAGTATTAAATTTGTAATTTCGTTTAATACTCGCTAATGCGTGCTCTTTTATTATTTTCGTTATTATATATATATTTGTTGGACTAATATTATTCTATTATTTTTCTTTGAACAGTTAGATTGTACTCAAACATTACTCTATTTGTATTTGGTTATATAGTTGGACTATAGTAACCATTGCATTTAAGTGTACCCGAAATATTTGATTGGAGCTTAGTTGATTCAGAGGAAACAGGTTAGGAAATGTATTGGATATATGTTTTGGACTTGGATGTCCACCTATCGAATCTAAGAATTGGATGGGATCCAATTGATCTTAGAGATCTACATAGTTAAATTATATATAGCTTGTTGGCCAAAGTCAAGGTTGTGTATTATTTAACGGGATCCTAGCCCACTAGGAAACTAGGTTTCCCGAGTACTCAACAGAGGGTTAGAGGCTCGCCAAAAATTAGTGGGAGGCTAGTATTAAATTTGTAATTTCGTTTAATACTCGCTAATGCGCGCTCTTTTATTATTTTCGTTATTATATATATATTAGTTGGACTAATATTATTCTATTATTTTTCTTTGAACAGTTAGATTGTACTCAAACACTAATCTATTTGTATTTGGTTATATAGTTGGACTATAGTAACCATTGCATTTAAGTGTACCTGAAATATTTGATTGGATAGTTGGACTATAGAAATCAAAATGGCTGGAAAGATTAACGTTAGAGACATAATCATAGGTGAGAATGTCTTTAACGGCGCAAATTTTCCAGATTGGGAAATGAACCTCAGGATAGTCTTGGGAGTTGAGAAGTTGCTCTATGTAATAGAGAGACCTCTCGGGCCTGAGCCCGGACTTGAGCAGCCAGTAGAGCATGAGCTTTGGAAGACTCACCGTGATGATAACTTTACTCCTCAATCTGTTATGCTTGCTGCAATGACTCCTCAGTTTCGTTGTCATAACAAGGGATTTGATCCTTATAATATGATGTTGAAATTGAAGGATCTTCATAGATGTAATCTTAGATCTCAGAAGTATGAATTGTAGAAGAAGCTCTTTCGCTCTCGTATGTCAGAGAGTACATCTGTCGAACACTACATGTCGCAGATGATTGCTGACATCGAACAGCTGGGTCAACTGGGCATTACCTTCGAGGCCGAGACTTCCATAGATTTGATCTTATAGTCTTTACCCGACTGCTGGGGCGGGTTCATCATGAATTATAATATGATAAACCAAGAGAAAACTCTTGGAGAGGTAATGGCTATGCTGAAAGAGGCATAGCTATATCTTCTGAAAGGCAAGAAGCGCGAGGCGTATCTTGTTAGACAATTATGACCCATAGCATCACTATTTGTACAGATCATGGTGTTGTTGTACAAATTAACTATGTGACAAAGGAAATTGCTCTTTTATCATTTGTAATTAGAATACCAAGATATATAAATGATAAAAGGTCCGTATGATTAGTTCCGGATTGAGATGATATCAGACAGTATCAATCCATAAAGGTTTAATCATTAAATATCCCTAGTCGGAGTATTATCGAGATTGGACATCGATAATGCGTAAAAGACTAGTATTACACTTGTACGCGTTGTAGGAGCATAACGACACAGCTTCGCTCTGGATAGACCCCTCAGAATTCCATTGGTAGTATGACTATGTGTCTATGGAAGTCCGAATCAGGGTAGGTGTATTTGGTCTTAACCCGAAACTTGCACCGCTAATACTTGCGACAATCAATATACTTTGGTTTTGGTCGTCCAGGGCTTTAACAGGTTCTGTGTACGCCTCTTCTGGATATATTGAGAATCGTAGTGTATTGGGTGTGATGTCAAGACGGAAGTATCACTCCAGTCATAGTAGAGATGATGATCACGTAGGATGCGAAACTGGTGCTCTTATTTGCTGCAGCTATCGGGATATTATGACTAGGTCATGTTTATCCGATTATAGAGACTAGTTATCGGAGATCCGATATGTGCTTCGTACGGGGCAGACACAATTCCAGCCCCATGCCTTGCACGTGACATCCAATGTTGGATCGTAATACGCAATACTACGTATACTACGCCTGATAAAGATTGCATATTCCTTTAAAAATATTTCTGGAGAATTGGGTAGGCACGGTGCTTTGCTATAAGCCAACCATGTCTTGTAAATCGGTAAAAACGTAGTACTAGGTACGTACGTGTTTGGATAGTCCGACGACTGGATTTATTGCCAACATATCCGGGGATCTCATGGGTCGCTTCCCGAATATTCACCGATGACGTATGACTCGCACTTTTTTAATCTGGGATTAATTATAAGATAGAGAAAATTAATCTGGGATTAATTACAGAGATATTTTATCTGGGTTAAAATATTATTTAAAGAGAGAGAACAATTAATTTGGAATTAATCGATAAAATAATATATTTGATATATTATACGAAATTAGATTTCGACGCGGAATTTAAATTAGATTTTAATTCGGACAAACGAGTTAATTTAGAATTAATTCGCTAGCGACGTGAATAGTAATTTTTCTAGGCATAATTATTTAATTAAATTTGATTTAATTACATCGCAACGGAAAATTCGTTAATTCGGAATTAGCGAACCCGAGCCCGTGATTATTTACGGGCCCACTCGTATTTCGAATTCAAGTGCGGCCCACAAGTCACATCAAGTGTCAAATCACTAGTCAATCAAGTGATGGAAGTCACATCACTTTGAGTGAAGTGATGCTTGTCATCATTGATTGATGTGAATAGTGATGTGAGTTGTTGTAGGCATTTATTGCCATTTTGGCTCCAAGTTTTTGTTTGACTTTTTGAAAGGATATACAAAAATTTTGGAAAATAATTTGGTATTAGTTTTTTTAAAAAAACCAAATACACAAACCAACTCATATTCTCTCTCCCTTCTCCCTCTCCATTCGGCCAAGGGCCAAATTTCCTCTCTATTTTTTCCAACAAAGCCGAGAGATGCAAGAAGCTTTTAGTGAAGATTTGTTGCAAATTTTCACAAGTGTTAGCATATTTTAGGAGTCATACAAAGGTGATAGGGAAACCCACCCATGGGCATGGAATGCACACTTAAAGCTTGGAGCTTGAAGAAATCATGGAGCACAAAAAGGAGGTCAAAGCCGTGAGCACCTTGGAGGAAAAGCTTGAAGAATTTTTGTTGTTCCTCGCATCGCAAAAGTCGATCTTTGTAAGTATGATTCCGCCATACTTCTTATGAGTATTCACATAATTTTCTATGCTTGAATGATCTTGGTACTATAGTAGAAACCCAACAATGGTATCAAGAGCCTTGTTTAAGCATGAAATTGGAATTAGGGTAAAATTGGGTAAAATTGATTTGAGCATGTTTGGATGAAATTGATTGTTGGAATATGCTTGAATGATGATAACGTAGTGTTATGCATGATCAATTTGATGAAAATTGAATTGGATGAATTTTCCCCAAATTGTTTGGCTTGGCCGAATGGACTAGTGCCCTAATTGTCATGGTGATTTTATTTTTTGAATCATTGGATGAGTTTGAATGACTTGGGAAATTTTGATTTAGGATTCAATTGGATTGAAATCGGAATTGGACAAATAATCCCAAATTGCCGTGAGTGACATTGCATGGAAAATGATTGATTTTTTGATTCAATGTGTTTGGACATGTATTGATGATAATAAGCATAATTAATTATGTAAATTGGTGTTTTGGAAATATTAATTTGAGTAATTAATTATGGCTATACACTTAGATTAATTTAATTGTGAAATTTGGAATTTTGTGATTTAATTAATTGGGCTTAATTTAGAAATTGGGCTTGTAAAGTTGTATTTGGGCTTAATGGGCTTGGTTGGGCCAAGTTTGGTTTAGGCTAATTGGTTGGATCCAATTGGGCCCAAAACCATTTCCATAAAGTCCAAATATAACTAATGGACCTTTAAAATTTTAATTGGGCCTAATGGGCCTAAATTGGTTTCTTGGCAAATAAGGGTGATTCCTTAAATGGACTTTGGTATTTGGGTTTGACCCATATTGACCAAAGTCCATGCCTTATGAAATTAATTGAAAGCCCATTGGACTTTAATTAAATTGACATTGGATGTTAATTGAGCTTTGAGACCCGTAACGATTAGATTTAGAATCTAAGTCGTAAAGACACATTAAAAAGTGTAAATATTTAATTTAGAATTAAATAAAGAATTAGTATTAAATACAAATTAAATTGGATTTAATATTGTAGTTTAATATAATTCAAGAATTCGTACTTTGAGTATTTTTTAAACGAGTCTGACTCGCGCAAAATCAAATCGTTGTTTGAACATTGGATGGTCATTAATTTCAAATTAATTAATTGGATTAGATTGATTGATAACATGCTTTGTGTGAATACATGGATGCGATGTATGAATAATGCATATCAGATGGATATTAGATGTGTGAGGGAAATTTTGGAAATTATTGTAATAAATTTAGAATTTATTAAATTGGACCTACGTGTCCAGCCTATTACCTCTTGACTCTTGTATTTCTCTTCTCACCTATTCCCCTCAATGTAAATGAGGTTTATTTAGAAGTGTTATGTAATTGGGTAGAAATAAGATTTGTGCTAGCGGGAGAGAGGAAAAATGAGAGATTTGTTCTGGGAACAAAATGTGTTAAGTATCCATCCGCATATCATTATTATTATTTTATTTACGCGCCTTATTATGCTTTTAGAATGCATGTTTAAGGGTGTATGATGATAAGACCTTAAAAAAGATAATAAATTGGTTGCCAATTTACGCGAAAAACCCTCAACACATATTAAGCATTTTTCCTTCCATTGAGTGATTCTTACTCAAGATCCAAGATTGGCAGGGTTTGTTGGCCAAAGTCAAGACCTTTGTCCGTCGCGGATGTGTTTGAATCATGAAAGTTTTGTTCCATATCGGGTCTTGTCCAAGTTGTGATTTGTTGCCAAAGTCAAGATCACTTCTTGTCCATCGACATCGATTACGAAGCTTTCCATGGTCAAGGGGTTCCGCTTAACTGGGATCATTAAGTTTGTTGTGCCAAAGCCAAGGCTTAATTGATTTAGAGGAAAAAGGTTAGGGAATATATTGGATATATTGGCATATATAAGATATATTTCGGACGGGGTGTCCACCTACTGGATCTAGGAATTGGATGAATCCAATTGATCTTAGAGATCTACCTAGTTAAGTATCATACAATTGTTGGCCAAAGTCAAGATTGTGTGTTATTTAACGGGATCCTAGCCCACTAGGAAACAAGGTTTCCCGAGTACTCCACAGAGGGTTAGAGGCTCGCTGAAAAATAGTGGGAGGCAAGTATTAAATTTGCAATATTCGTTTAGTTACTTGCCAATACGCGCTCATTTCAAATTTTCGTCAAATAATTAATATATTAGTTGGACTAATATTTAATCGTTGTTTTAATAAAACAGTTGGACTTTATTCAAACTATTTCAATTTATAGTTGATTATATAGTTAGATTATAGTAATCATTATAATCAATAGTACCTAAAATCGTTGATTCGATAGTTAGACTATTGGAATCAAGATAAATGAAAGATTACTGTTTAAAACATAATCCTGAGAGAAAATGTCTTTAAACGAATTTAATTTTCAAATTGGGAATAAAATCTCAGAATAGTCCTGGGGACTGAGAAGTTACTTTATTTGATAGAGTGACGTCTCGAACATAAGCCCGGAGTTGAGCAAATAATAGAACATGATTTTGGATATTCATGTGATGATAACTTTAGTGCTTAATCTGTTATGCTTGCCGCAAAGACTCCTTAATTTCTTAGTCAGAACTAAGGATTAGATCCTTATAGTATGATATTGAAATTGAAGGATCTTCATATATCTATCCTTAGATCTTAAATGTACAATTGCAATAGAAAACTCTTGGAGAGTTAATGGCTATACTCAAGGAGACAAAGCCAGAGTTTGCAATAGGGCAAGAAGCGCAATGCGCATCTTACTTCGACATCCCAGAAGGCCAAGGCTTGGCCAAAGGCTTCTGGGGTGTGGAAAAGGGGCAAAGGAAAAGTCATTATAATCTTCTGGGAAGACATAGGACATATCCCAAAATGTCTGCCTAAACTTTGGCAAATGGGGTCACTGGAAGCGTGACTGCCGTATGGACAAGGTATAGTTACATTCAACATGTTCACTACTAGTATTAAAATTGGATTTTAGATACTGAGTGTGGTACATAATATATACTGGTGTGCAGTATCTGTTGATTAGCAGGACAATGACTTCAGTTGAGATTTATCTACGAGTCAGAAACGGGACGACAATCGCTTTTTTAACCGTAGATACCTAAGTTTAGGAACTGCCCTCTGGGTATGTACTTAAATTAGGAAACTGATATTAGATGTTACTAGATTTCTGACTAGTATCTTACTATCTATATTATGTCGGGTAACCTTTATATTCGGGTTAGAACTAAAGTGTTTTATAACTATAAATTTTATAGCATAAACACATTAGATGTGAATAACAGTATTTATATTTTGAATATAAATGAATCTCAAACGTATAACATGACAAACAAATAGCTCAAACTGAATTAATCAGTTGAAACTTAAAAGTGGCATTGTTGTTTGGGACACATTAAACAAGACTCGTGTATCCACACTTTCGAATAGTGGATACTAGGACGGATTTGATTCTATTCAAATGATGTCTACGAATCTAGTTTTTAGGCAAAGTGCCTAAAATACCTTTTACTTGGTAAAAGTGTAAGTGCCACCGATCTGTTAGCCCTAGTTCATAGTGACGTAAGTGGGCCCATATCTAGCTAGGCTAGAGGTGGATATGAACACTTCGTAACCTCTACAGATTTGGCATCGCGTTATGGTTATGTGTTTCTTTTGAAACACAGATCGGAAACTTTTGATAAATTCAAAGAGTTTCGACACGAAGTAGACAGACAGATCGACTAAAGTATTAAAACCGTCACGGTTAGACCATGATGAAAATACTTAAGCAATAAGTTTCTCAATTACTTGAAAGAGTATAGTATTCTTTCACAGTGGACTCCTCCCGGAACACCTCAATTGAGCGGTGTGTCCGAACGGAGAAATCGAATTTTGTTGGACATGATAAGGTTAATCATGAGTCGCTCTAAGCTACCATTTTCCTTCAAGTGATACACATTAAACAGTGCAAAACTTATTTTGAATAAGGTTCCATAAAAATTTGTTTGACAGACTTTATATTAGATATGAACAGGAAAGAAACCGAGTTTCTCATTCCTGAAGATTTGGAAATGCTAGGCATATGTTTGGATAATACCAAACTAGAACCCAAATCGGATAAGTGCCTAATTTGTAGGTTATCCTAGGGAAACCAAAGTATAATACTTATACAACTCACAATAGAACAATTTAATTGTTGCTCGTCATACGGTTTTCCTGAGAGGAATACCTATATGCAGTGGTAAGTGGGAGGAAAGTAAAACTCGATGAAAATCGGAGTAATACTGTTCTAGGCATCGAGTCCTTAATGGAACATAAATTGTTCATCAAGGATGAAATTATACCACAATCTTCGAATACATAAGAACCACGTAAGTCGGAGAGAGTCAGAAAATAATCCGGGAGATATAGGTTTCTGATCTCACCTCATAAAGATGTCAATCTTATTGAGGAAAACAAACTAACTAATTATGAGGAAGTGATACAAGGTATCGACTCCCTATTATGGCAAAATGCCATGATGTCCAAAATGGATTCCATGTATACTAACTAAGTTTGGATACTAGTTGTTGTACCGGAAGGTATTGTGCCTATTGGTACTATATAAATCTTCAAGGAAGACATACATGGATGACAATATACAAACGTACAAAGCTAGGCTTGTAGCAAAAAGGTATCGTTATCAACATTGTGTCGATTACGACGAAACCTTTTACTTGTTGCCATGGTTAAATCCATTTGGATAATGCTTACTGATGTTGCATGTTTCATTTATGAAATATGGCAGCTGAACGTCAAAATCGCTTTCCTTAAATAGAAACCTTTTGGAGGATGTTTACAAGATCCTGACGATTTTTTCGTACTAAAACGAGCAAACAAGGTTTGCAAGTTAATTCGATCCATTTATGGATTGAAGCAAGCATAGCGTTCTTGGAACCATCATTTTGATGTAATCATAATGGTGTATGATTTAATTCAAAAAGAAAATTGATTCTTGTGTATATAAGAGGGTTAGTGGGAGCGCACTGACAGTGATTGTCCTAAATAATGATGATATATCATTTCTTGGAAATGATATTCCCATAATACAATCGGTGAAAGCTTGGCTTTCATGAATAATTCTCCGTAGAATTCTTGGGAGAGACAACCTTTATTCTAGGAATAAGGATCTATTAGGATAGATCTAAAAGTTTTTTGCACTCTCCGAGAACTCGTACATTGAAATAAATGTACGCGACCTGGTGTCTCATACACTTTGAACATATGGAGTCACAATCGGGCCAATCCATGTGATGGTCACCGGATTGATGTTAAGAACATCCTTCAGTATCTTAGATGATCTAAGGATGCTTTCTTAAGCTATGGAGAAGGGGAACTTGAAGTGACTGGGTTCACTGTTGCAAGTTTTCTAACCGATAAAGATGACTTTAAGTCATAGAAAGGATACTATATAGTTTGAATAACGGAACAGTGAGTTGGAAATCGTCCAAGCAAGACACTGTTGCCGAATAAACAACAAAAGCGGGTTATTGCTGTAGCTGAGGCAGCAATAGAAGCCATTTGGGTCGATAATAATCCTAATCAGATTAGGAGTAGTTCTGTTAGCAGCTGAGCTAGGCTACATCACAGGCTAAAGAATTAAATGTCTCATCAACGATCCAGATATATACTTCAATTATTCATCTGATTCATTCGGATCATACATCGTGGCGATGTGATAATCGAATAAATCGCATCAGATGATAACCTTACAAATCCACTGAAGAAAGCTTTTTCTCAGAAGAAATTTGAGCGAACCGTACATAGTTCGGGTGTATGACACTTGAGTGATTGGTTATAGGCCAAGTGGGAGATTGTTGGAAAATTATGACCCATAACATCACTATTTGTACAGATCATGGTGTTGTTGTACAAATTAACTATGTGACAAAGGAAATTGCTCTTTTATCATTTGTAATTAGATTACCAAGATATATAAATGATAAAAGGTCATTATGATTAGTTCCAGATTGAGATGATATGAGACAATACCAATCCACAAAGGTTTAATCACTAAATATCCCTAGTCGGAGTATTATCAAGATTGGACATCGATAATACGTAAAAGACTAGTATTACACTTGTGCGCGTTGTGGGAGCATAACATCATAGTTCTCATATATTTCGGTATAGGATACTTATGCAAGTGTAGTAGGAGGTTGTGTTTTACCGATGGTACGGAAAACAGCTTCGCTCTGGATAGACCCCTCAGAATTCCATTGGTAGTATGACTATGTGTCTATGGAAGTCCGAATCAGGGTAGGTGTATTTGGTCTTAACCCGAAACTTGCACCGCTAATACTTGCGACAATTAATATACTTTGGTTTTGGTCGTCCAGGGCTTTAACAGGTTCTGTGTACGCCTCTTCTGGGTATATGAGAATTGTAGTGTATTGGGTGTGATGTCGAGATGGAAGTATCACTCCAGTCATAGTGGAGATGATGATCAAGTAGGATACGGAACTCGTTCTCTTATATGCTGCAGCTATCAGGATATTATGACTAGGTCATGTTTATCCGATTATAAAGACTAGTTACCAGAGATCCGATATGTGCTTCGTATGGGGCAGACACAATTCCAGCCCCAGGCCTTGCACGTGACATCCGATGCTGGATCGTAATACGCAATACTACGTATACTACGCCTGATAAAAATTACATATTTCTTTAAGAATATTTCTGGAGAATTGGGTAGGCACGGTGCTTTGCTAGAAGCCAACCATGTCTTGTAAATCGGTAAAAATGTAGTACTAGGTACATACGTGTTTGGATAGTCCGACGACCGGATTTATTGCCAACATATCTGAGGATCTCATGGGTCGCTTCCCGAAGATTCACAGTTTTCTGGGAAGACAAATGACAAATCCCAAGACGTCTGCCTGCACTGTGGCAAACGGGATCACTGGAAGCGTGATTACCGTAAGTACCAGATGGACTTGAAGGAAGCGAAGGCGGGCAAGGCTCCGGTTTCAGGTATGTTTGTTATTGAAATAAACATGTCTACTTCTAGTTTTAAAAAATTGGATTTTTGATACTGGTTGTGGTACTCACATATGTACTGATGTACATGATCTGCAGATTAGCAGGAGACTGGCTTCAAGAGAGATCGACCTGCGAGTCAGAAAAGGGACGTGAGTCACTGTTTTGGCCGTTGGCACCTATGTTTTGAATCTGCTCTCGGGGCATGTACTTACATTAGGCGACTGTTATTTTGTACATAGTTTCACTAGGAATATCATCTCTGTATCTAGTTTAACCCATGCGGATATACCTTTGTATTCAGGAACATTGGGTGTTTTGAATAATGGTCTTTATATTTTGAATATAAACAAATCTCAAACATATAACATGACAAACAAAAAGCTCAAATTGAGTAAAACTGATGAGACTTATTTGTGGCATTGTCGTATGGGACACATTAACAAGGCTCGTATATCCACACTTTCGAAGAATGGATACTTGGACGGATTTGATCCTAATTCATATGATGTCAGCGAATCTTGTTTGTTAGGCAAGATGCCTAAAACACCTTTTAGTGGTAAAGGTGTACGTGCCACCGAGCTGTTAGCCATCGTTCATATTGACGTATGCGGGCCCATGTCTAGTCAGGCTAGAGGTGGATATGAATACTTCGTAAACTTTACGAATGATGCATCGCGTTATGGTTATGTGTATCTTATGAAACACAAGTCGGAAACTTTTGAGAAATTCAAAGATTTTAGACACGAAGTAGAAAAATAAACTGGTAAAAGTATTAAAACATTACGGTCAGACCGTGGTGAAGAATACTTAAGCAATGGATTTCTAGATTACTTGAAAGAATATGGTATTCTTTCACAGTGGACTCGTCTCGGAACACCTCAATTGATTGGTATGTCCAAACGGAGAAACCGAACTTTGTTAGACATGGTAAGGTCAATGATGAGTTGCACAGAGCTACCGATTTCCTTCTGGGGATACGCATTAAACAGTGCAATACTTATTTTGAATAAGGTTCTGTCAAAGTCTGTTGGACAGACTCTATATGAAATATGGACAGGAAAGAAATCAGGTTTCTCATTCTTGAAGATTTGGGGATGCTGGGTATATGTTAAACATTTGGATAGTACCAAACTAGAACCCAAATCGGATAAGTGCCTATTTGTAGGTTATCCTAAGGAAACAAAAGGATTATTTCTACAACCCACAAGAGAACAAAATAATTGTTGCTCTTCATGCGGTTTTCCTAGAAAAGGAATTCCTAAATGCAGTGGTAAGTGGAAGGAAAGTAGAACTCGATGAAAATCGGAGTGATACTGTTCCAGGCACCGAACCCCTCACGGAACATGAACAGTCTATCAGTGATGAGACTGTTCCATAATCTTCTAATACACACGAACCGTGTAATTCGGAGAGAGTCAGAAAATAACCTGAGAAGTATGGGTTTCTGATCTCACCTCATGTAGACATTAATCTTATTGAGAAATATGAACCGGCTACGTATGAGGAAGCGATACAAGGTATCGACTCCGCTTTATGGCAAAAAGTCATGAAGTCCGAAATGGATTCCATGTATACCAACCAAGTTTGGACACTGGTTGATGCACCAGAAGGCATTAAGCCTATTGGTTGTAAATAGGCCTTCAAAAGGAAGTCATACATATAAGGCAACATACAAACATACAAAACTAGGCTTGTAGCTAAAGGTTATTGTCAATGACATGGTGTCGATTACGACGAAGCTTTTTCACCCATGGCCATGATTAAATCCATTCGGATAATGCTTACTATTGCTCCATATTTCGATTATGAAATATAGTATATAAGAAGGTTAGTGGGAGCGCACTGACATTCATTGTCCTATACGTTGATGATGTATTGCTTCTTGGCAATGACATTCCCATGCTACAATCAAGGAAAGCTTGGCTTTCATTAAAATTCTCCATGAAAGACCCGGGAGAGGCAGCTTTTATTCTAGGAATAAAGATTTACCAGGATAGATCTAGAAAGCTGTTGGCACTCTCCCAGAGCTCGTATATTGACAAAGTGTTGAAGAGATTCAACATGGATCAGTCCAAGAGGGGGCTGCTTCCGGTGTCACATGGCGTCTCTCTATCGAAAGACATTTGTCCTAAAACTTAAGATGAGAGAGATCCAATGATTCGGATCCCGTATTCTTCCGCAGTCGAATCGATCATGTACGCCATGATATGTACACGACCTGATGTCTTACATGCTTTGAGCATGTGCAGTCGCTATCAGGCCGATCCTGGTGATGGTCACTGGATTGCTGTAAAGAACATCCTTAAGTATGTAAAGAACCTGAGGTGACTGGGTTCACCGATGTAAGTTTCCAAACCGACAAAGACGACTGTAAGTCGCAATCAGGGTATATATTTTATTTGAACAACGGAGCAATGAGCTGTAAATCTTCTAAGCCAGAGACTGTTGCCGATTCAACAATAGAAGCGGAATATATTATTGCAGCTGAGGCAGTAAAAGAAGCAGTTTGGATCCGTAAATTCCTAATTGGATTATGAGTAGTTTTGTTAGTAGCTAAGCCTGTACCTTTGTATTGTGACAATAATATGGCTATAGCACAGGCTAAGGAACCACAGTCTCATCAACGATCTAAGCATATACTTCGATGATTTCATCTGATTCGTGAGATCATACATCATGGCTATGTGAAGATCGAGAAGATCGTATCAGATGATAATATTGCAGATCCGCTGACGAAAGCTATATCTCAGTAAAAGTTTGAGCGACATGTACATACTTCAGGTGTTAGATACTTGAGTGATTGGCTATGAGCCAAGTGGGAGATTGTTGGAAAATTATGACATATAGCATCACTATTTGTAAAGAACATTATATTTTTGTACAAATTAAGTATGTGACAAAAGGAAATTGCTATTTTATCATTATTATAATTGGATTACTTGGATATACATTAATGATAAAAGTCCATATGGTTAAATAAGATTAATAAGATATGAGACAATATTAATCCACGAACGATTTAACCATTAAATATCCCTAGTTGTAGTATTATCGAGGCTGGACAAGGATAATGCGAAATAGACTAGTATTACACTTGTGCGCGTTATGGAAGCTTAACAACATAGTTCTCATATATTTAGGTATTGGATACTTATGCAAGTGTAATAAGAGGTTCCGTTAGCTGTTAGACCGGGAACAGTTCGCTCTGGATAGACCTACTCGGAATCCCATTGGTAGTATGACTATGTGTCTATGGGAATCCGAATCAGGGTAGGTGTATGTGATCTTTAACTTGAGAGTTACATTGCTATTACTTGCGACAATCAGTTTACTGTAGTATTGGTCGTCTGAAGCTTTAACAGGTTTTGTGTACGCCTGTATTGGGTTTACTGAGAATCATAGTGTATTGGATGTGATGTCAAGATGAGAGTATCACTTCAGTCATATGGAGATGATGGTCACTCAGGATACGAAACTAGTACTCTTAAATTCTACAGCTATCAGGAAAGTATGACTAGGTCATGACTTTCCGATTACAGAGACTAGTTTCTTGGGATCCGATATATACTTCGTTAGGGTAGACACAGGGCCAGCCCTAGGCCTAGCATGTGACATCTGGTACTGGATCGTATTACACAATATTCGTATTACTACGCCTGATATAAATTATATTCCTCGGCGGATATTTCTGGAGAATTGGGTAGGCACGGTACTTTGCTAGAAGCCAACCATGTCTTATAAATCGGTGAGAACGTGGTACGAGGTACGCACATGTTCGGATAGTCCGATGATCGTATTCACTGCCAACATATCCAGGAATCTCTTGGGTCGCTTCCCAAAGATTCACCAATGACATTTGTCTTAAATAGAATTAATCTGGGATTAATTATGAGAGATAAAATTAATCTATGATTAATTGCAGCAAGAATTAATCTGAGATTAAATTCGTATAGAAGAGAGAACGCGATTAATTTAGAATTAATCGATAAAATAAATTCAATAGTTAAATTGGATTTTTCTATTTAATTTATTTATTTGGGCTAAAATAATATATCGGATATATTAATTGAAATCGGATTTCAATACGAAATTAAAATTGGATTTTAATTCGGGCGAACGAATTAATTTAGAATTAATTCGTAAGCGACTATCGTAATAATTTTGCGAGGCATAATTATTTAATTAAATTGGATTTAATTATGTCGCGACGACGAATTCATTTAATTTGGAATTAAACGAACCTGGGCCCAAGCTAAGTTGTGTGTTGGAGAAGCCAACTTAAATTTTGAATTTTCAAAGTGGTGGGACCACTTGACTTACATCAATTGTCAAACAAATGATGGAAGTAGTTAGAAAAATTTATTAACTCATTTAAACACACAACAACCAATTTTTGGTAACTATTCACTAATCTATTCTCTCTTCTCATTGCCGATTTTCTCTCAAACTTGAAGGTGAAATTTTTGCTTCAAAAATTTCAACAAGCTAGCACTTGGAGGGTCATTTGAGGTGATAGGGAAACTCACCCAAGGATTTTACAACTCAACATCAAGCTTGGAGCTTCATCCAAATAAAGAAATTTCGAATTTCTCCAAATCAATGTAAGTGATTCCGCCACTTTTACTTGATTTTTCACACATAAATCATGTTTAGAGATCTTGGAGCATGTCTTAGAGACTAACACATGTGTTGTAGAACCTTCACCTAGTTGGATCTCTGATTCCATCTCAGGTTCCTTAATGTTGGGATCAAACTTATTGGGTTCAACTTTTCTACAATTCTCACTTTCTTTCAAAAATTCATTTTCAAGAAAAGTGGTAAAACGAGCAATAAATACATTTCGTTGCTCAGAATCATAGAATTGATATCCCAAAGAATTTTTAGGATATCCAACGAACCTGCATTTATACCTCTATGTGCTAGTTTATCATGCTACATAATTAATATAAGCATGACAATCCCAAATCATTAAATATCTGAGACTTGGATTTCTACAGTACCATATATGGTATGGGTTATAGAAACAGCTTTTGATGGAACTCTATTAAGTATGTGGGCAACAGTAAATAAAACATAACCCCGAAGATAATATGGAAGATCTGTATAACTCATTATGGATCGTACAATATCTAAAAAATATGACTTCTTTGCTCAGACACACCATTATGTTGAAGAGTTTCGGGTGGGTTATATTGGGTGAGAATCACATTCTCGCTTAAATAACTTATGAATTTATCACTCATGAATTCACCGCATCGATCTGATTGAAGACACTTGATGAATTTCCCAGTTTATTTTTCAACTTCATTTAGGAATATTTTAATCTTTTCAAATGTTTTCGATTTATGTCTCATCAAATAGATATATCCATATCTTGACTTATCATCAGTAAAAGTCAAGAAGTATGTAGAACCATCATGAGAGGCATGATTTAATGGACCACACACGTCACTGTGTATTAGCTCCAATAAATCTTCAGCACGATGCACAACATTGAGAAATGAGGCCTTTATCATTTTTCCTTGGATACATGACTCACAAATCGGATACGGATCTAAGGTAAAATCTTCAATCAAACCATCCTTAACCAATTTTGATAGACGTCTAATACTTATATGGTCCAATCTCATATGCCATAATTAGTATTATTTAATTCAGATCTCTTACTTGTATTTTCCTCTATAATAAAGACATCTCGATATGTTTCCAAAATATAATGACCATTAGATAAAGAACATTCACATATCAAACAGTTGTATTTATCATATAAACATAAAGCACCATCTATAATGTTTATTTTATATCCATATTTATCCAATATCGGTAATGATATTATATGTCTGATAAGAGAGTGAACATAATAGTGATCGTGTAAAATTAATTTGCATCCATTATGGAGATCTCGAACAACTGTTCCTATGGATTTGACATTTAATGTCTTGTCATTCCCAAATCAAAGCTAGATCTCCCATTTGTTTAGCCTTTTTAACCATCATGACTTACATGGAGTTGCAAATATGAATAGGCCTGCCGGGGTCTAACACTCATCCACTATTTGCATCTAAGTCTAATGAAATTTCAATAAAAGGAAAAATACAAAGTGTACCTGAGGGTTCTGCCTTTCTTTTCAGCTCTGGACAATCTTTCTTCCAGTGTCCATACTTTTTACAGTGTAGACATACATCACGAGCTACATGCGGTCTTGCAGTTTTGTTATTCTTGGAGTTTCTCTTTGATATCTTTTTCTTTCCCATTTTTATTTTCTTCGACTTTCTAGAAGTCTTTGAAGAGCTTGCTCCACAATGGAGGTACAAAGTGGGATTGTCTTTCTTCAATTCATGCTCCATCGTGCGTAACATGTTATGAAGTTCTTCATAACTGGCTTGCATCGAATGCATATGAAAGTTTAACACAAAGCCAATGTAAATACCTGAAAAATAAGATAGAATCAAATTTCGATCTAGTCGTTCATCAATCATAATGCCCCATCGTTCCAAATATCGGATATGTTCTATCATATTTAAAAGATGAATATTGACCGCTCCTTCATTCTTGAGCGTAGTATGAAACAATTCCTTATACCTCTGATATATTTCAATTTATTGATTTGCTTCGAACAAACCCTTGAGTGTTCTCATAATGCTCCAAGTATCAGGTACATCTATGTACTGCCTTAACAAATCTAGAACCATCGATCCTAAAATATAAGATTTCACCCTTTATTTATCATCCTTCTATTTTTCAAAAGTCTCTCGCTCTTCGGGAGTGGAATCAGGATCGATTTCAAGATGCAATGGACTGAATGTTACATAGCTCAACCTCTCTGACTCCAAGACAAGGTGGATGTTCATTTCCCATTAAAAATAATTCTCGCATTCTTTTAATTTATTGGAATCCAAAAGTCATGCTAATGGATTGCGGCAACCATCTACAAGACATCAATTAAACACTAGCATAATATTTTTCATTTCAATATAAAAATACTAATACGATTATGAATTTTAAATCTATTAGTGCCCCCACTAATTTACGTAATTTAGTAATCGCCCTTAACGGGAAAATAGAAATTTAACAATCAAATTTCATAGCGTGAAGTGGATCCAACGATATTTACTCTAGCCTAACAATAATTACGGTCTTGGCCTTCATAAACTCATTAAGTAGACCTCAAAGGTCAATCACATCCATGTGACTCCTAATTTTGGTCTTGGATCGCTTCTTATCCTCACAATAATGACGGTATTGGATTAAGACGTGTTCCATGTGTATACTTGTCAATGTGCACTAATGAGTTTCGTAAGTATACCCTCACAATAATGATGGAATTGGGTGACTATGTCAACTCATCACACTACATCTAATGTTTTACCGGAGCTACCTAAGTTTCGACCACTTATACTCTCACAATAATGACGGTATTTGACATAAGTAATAAGAACTCATTCATATCCGTATTGACAAGACATACCTTCCAATAATGCTCCAACATTATTAATATTATTATTGAAATAAAGTAACCACCTAATCATGAGAGATTTATGACAATCCAGTTATTAACATGCTTAGGTCAAAATAAAAATTTTAATTTAAAACATACAATGCATATCAGAAGCATAGATTCAAATACAAGTCAAACATATAACATATGTTGTGTGGTTAAGACCTGCTCTGATACCATTCTATTGGGGGGGTTGTGGAACCCATAGGGTCGGATCGGTGCCCCGTACAACGAATGTGGGTATAATCCAGGGATATCAAGCATGTGTGTATTTCTAAATTATTTTATGGAATTCTATATTTTGTTATGAGTCCATAGGAAAAAATTGGGGCCGAATCGGGGTCTGAAAACTCCAAAATGAAGTAAATGAAGGTTTCAACACTCATGAGTAGCAACTCTCGGCGTGTCGCGATGCGCAGGCTTAGGAGTCGCAATGCCCAATCTATGAATGCTCGGAGTCGCGATGCGCAAGGGTGAGCGTCGCGATGCCCGCAGCTCTGAGAGTTGAGTGTCGCAACGCTGGAGATTTGAGTCTCGATACTACCCTATGTAAAATATTGGCAGAGAGCAAATTTTCCTTGAATCCAATTCAAAACACTTCTAATTTTCTCCAAACAATTCAATACACCTAAAATCCAATTTTAACATCAAAACCAACATCAACACATATTATACAACAAACATACATGTATTCTAAATACATATATGTATTTTTGAATCAAAACATAAACCAAAATAGAATCCCACAATGAAATGACTCATGAACAATTCTAGATCACTCGAAGGTGGTCAAATGATTCTAGAATTGTAGCCATAACTCCAAGTTATCATCTACAGTTCCAAACTCTAATTTTATGTTTATGTCCAACATAAATATTTTGACCCAATTACAAGCATATTATGTTTTATGCTTCCAAAATATCCATACATAATTCATTAGTTTAATTTCAACATCAAGTTATGTTATTATGTATCCAATACATAGTACACCACTATATGTTTCATTAATGATAACAACTCACTAATGAAGACATACCTTTAGAGAAGATCAAACTTACCTAACAAACTTGATTCCAATTTCCAAGATTCAATGTTCTTCTCCTTGTTGAAATGTTGTAGAGAACTTCCAAAGTTAGCAAGCTTGATTCCGATATCAAATCTTCTTCTCCTTGTTGTTGTAGAGAGCTTCCAAAGGTTTTCTCACCAAAACTTTACTTAAGCTAATATTTCTTTCTTTTGGTTAATGCTTGTTTTTGCCATATATAAAAACTTGTTCAAGCTTGCCTTTAATAGTGTCGCTTATGTAATTTTTAATTAATAAAAGTTCTAATCAACTTTTATGTGGGCTTAATCCAATTTGTCCGAATATGTATAATTAGGTGTGACTAATCACCTTTGTCTACCATTTTGATTTAATCCAATTATAGAAACCGATTTCCCTCGTACAACGAAGATGACTTAGACACCCGAGATCGACCTTGAAATTTTTTTTCCTCTCTCTTATATTCAATCCTGAATTTTTCCACTAAAATTCATATCCAGAACAGCCCAAATTTCCCCACATATGCGCACGCTTGCTGTTTCAACACACAATAACATTCTTCAACGTACACAGCTACATTATTTGTTGGTTTGCTGTGACCTTTGGGCTTCTAAAGACTTTAATGCATGAATAATCCGCATGCGCACTTGTATTGCTGATTGGTTTCATATATTACTGATTAAATCACAAGCAATTGTCCATTAATTTCAAAACACAAACAGCACTCAACTACATGGCCACGCAAGGCACACTCAACAAACATATCTACGCAAGCCATACTCAACAAACGCAAGCCAACTTCAATTTCCAGTGACTGTTCGTCTTCCATGCACTAAACGTGCATCTTCATCGACACAACATGAGTGTAACATGCGCGGCTATTCTGATTAGATTTCAAATAGTTGCCGTAAACTCTCGTGAGTGTGTCAAATATCAGGTCTACCATTCGATCTACCGTGCTATGAATCACCATAAAAAATCCGTGAGGGTGGACTCAGGGTAACTCACTTGAGAAAAATTTTACTTTTTGTTTTCTCTCTTTTTCAATCTCATTAAAAAGATGAAAGTGGCTAGGGTTCAAGTTTACAAGAGAAAAACTTTATATTTATATCTAGGGTTTAGATTAAAATTGTGCTTGTACAAAATTAACTCTAACCCTAATATAAAAATTTATATTTGACCAAGGCCTTTTTGTCACAATAAAATTATTAATTTCAAAAATTAAATATGATATCAAATATCATTTAATTTGAAATTAAAATTTAAAATATAACTTATATCATGATATAAATTACATATTTGATTTTGAATTAAATCAAATTTAATTTAAAATCAAATCTACTATTAAATGATTATCTAATAATCATTAATATAAAAACTATATATTAAATATTTTAATATATAATTAGTGTGACATTATATAATTATTAATCAAATTAATAACTATATTATTAAATAATTCTCGATTATTTAATCTCTTTCATGTGAGTTCATAATTGGACTATCCAATTATTCCATGGTTTTTTATAGTGTAATGAGCTAAAACAGAGACCAATTGAACTTACAGTTTCAAGCTCCAATTATCTCGAAATATTAATTAAAGATTTTTAATTAAATATTCTGAAATATTAACTTTAGGTTATTCAACTAAAAATCCAAAGCTGCACTCTTGTTACTGCAAATATATTTTATACCAAAACTCGTCGGCGTCCACCAATATAGTCATTGCATACAGATTGACCATCCATGAATATTTCATAATTAGAGTCGGGTCATAATGTCCATTATACCCCTTTAATTATTTTGTGCCATAAATATCATTGATCCTCTAATGAACGATTTATTCATAACTTTTATGAATATTTATCATTCTATTCGTAATAGAAAAACTTGAGCGCTCTAACCGTTCAAGTATCGAATCAACCCGTAAGGAAGATACTCATCTATTCCTCGCAAGAATGATTGAATTCCATATCTATGTAAAACGTCACCAGCCACACACCAAACCATGTCCCCAAAATACGTAGTTGTTGGTCGGGATTTCTTCACCAACCTCACCTTTGTAAATCAAAGGACATAGCCTACCATGTAGGAGTTCATAGTACACTCATGATTCAGATCAACCCATATACGATCATCTATTAGACTAATATGAATTTCTTTATTTAACAGATATTAAAAGAAATTTATTTCTGTCTTGGTCCAGTCTTATATGATCGCATCATATAAGGTGCCTCCATCCCATGTCACCACATGAATGAACCCGGATCAAAATCGTCATACAATATGGAATGGACCGCAACTGTAGATAAATCAAAAACAAAGTGTTTATCTTTGTTTGCTCTCTACGGACTATTTAGGATTACTAATTTCAGACATAAATCCTATTATATATATCACTTATACACTAAGTCTGAAAGTACATTTAGTATCCAATGGAACACATGATAATTTAAGATATACGACTTTAAAATAAACATTTTTATAAATGAATAACTGCATCGTTTAACACTTAAAAAAAATCGTTTACATATTACATTATGCGAACGCGGGAAGCACTGCAAAAAGCGGATAGATCAAACTACTTGAGACTATTCATCTGTGGGCACGCCTTTCTTCTTGCCCTAATTGCTTGCCAACCACACCCGGACAATGGGCATATATCCCAACACCAATTTAATCAAGATAAAGTTTAACCAATTGATTAGTTTATTGTCTATCACTTTGATTTAATCCAATTAAATCAAGCCAAATACACATATTATTACAAATTTTTTAATTACCAAATTATCTTTCAATCGTAAAGATATTTATGAAATTACAACAAACCCTTGTGTGATTTTGGATTAATCCAATTAATCCAATTGGGTCAAAGTAAATAATTAATGTTATCCAATAACACTTAATTATTTTAATTGATAATTATAATACCAAATATTATTTATTACAAAACATTATCGGCCACCCAAGTGCTAAACGAGTACACTTCATATTATGGGACTCTCTAAGTTCAGACACGTTCATCATATAAGCCGAGCATATATGTACGTAATTCAGACAACTCCGAATTCACGAAGAACATGAACGACCTTTGTGTACTATACAAGTCAAGGTCATCATATATGTTTAACAATCCTTCAATCGTAGGCTATTCGAATTATGCTTAGGAAACATGGATTACATCGTCAAGTTTCCGAAACGCACATCTAATATTGTCAACATGTCAACGATTCTTTACAACTAATCAGAATATTAGTTTTGATACATGTGATCCACCCTAGGTGATCGGCTTTGCCAAAGTCTTAAGAATAATGAATTACTCACATGGATACCTAAACCCCTTATATATGGGGCCAACGGATCCTATATTCATATGCACTTGGTTAACTAGTGCATCGGTCCTCACCCAACGAACATCTAGCAGTCAGACCATGAAAGGTCTCTGACATATATGACATCAACGTGTGGAAGATCACACACAAAATCAATGATATCCTATAGTCAAATGATCACTGATAAGTGCGTGAAAATGTACTTTAAAACGGCACTTATTCGGGTTTATTGTTAAGTATTTAGTAATATATTTTATATTTTATTATATGATTTTTATTATTTTATTAATTTAGAAAATGTTTATTATTTATGTTAGTTTAGTAATTTTTGTTTCTCTTTATTATTTTAGGAATTGGAGACATTCAAATGGGCAAAGCCAGAGGTAGAAACTAAAGAATAGGGGCACGGCGCCCTTGAGCAGGACTGGCGCCATGTCGCCATTCCCCATACAAAATCCAGAGAGTTGGGCGCCATGGCGCCACCAAAGGAGAGAAATTGCGATGGTTGACCAAAAATAATAAAGGAAATTGTTGACTAAGTCAAAAGCAAATTGAAGTAAACACGTGGGCCCAAGCTTCATTAGTTTACATATTTTACAAAGATCAAATTGAGAGAGTGGCGTGAATAAGCAATTTGGTGAATGGAGCCGCAATTGTTGACCCAAGGCAAGAAGTCACGTGGCCTAAGGAGTTTAATTAGGTTTTCAATTTGTTTTGTCTATAAAAAACCATGCAAGCTGCTGTACGTAAAGAGGGGGGAGAGCTGCGTGAGCAGCGCAGCCTGCGCATAATAAAAAATCAAGAGCTGCTGCCGAGAAACAAAAAAGAACGAAAAAGAAGCAGAAGCCGTGCCGAGAGTTCAGAGAAGAAATCAGAATCCAGAAGCCGGGACGCGGAGTCGTGATGATTCAGAACAACAATTCTCTCCAATCTCAGGCTATTTTTATTTCTTTTATGATGAACTAATCCCCTAGGCAAAGTTAGGGATAAACTCTTATGTTGGATTTTTATTATTTATGTTTTTGATTCCTACGAACCTTTTAATTGTTTAATAAAATTAATGGTTGTTATTTTCTATCATCTTTTGATTTATTAATCCAGAAATTATATTTTGTCAAATCCCATATAGATCCAGTCATGCCTCTTCTATGTGTGGTTTGCGAATTTAATTGTGACTGGTAAAGTTGTTTTGCGTGTTGGTCTTCTGCTGCAGTATTGCCTGAGGGTATATTGTCGACGTTAGATAGCTCGTAACGATGGCTTTTGTGTGCTGTTAACATAGGGAAAATAATCATTAATTACCTTAGATTTTGAATATGTGTAGAATTGAATATTTTCCGATTGTTGGTTTGGGATGTGAAACCTTCAATTGTGTAATAAAAGGAATCAATAACTAAATATAGGAGTTCGATGCAAGAGGGATTCCCGAAACTTTGTCATATATCTCTGCCATTATCTTTTATTATCATTGCATTATTTTATTTATCTTTATTTTTAATTACCAATTTTATCTTCTTATTTATTAAGTTACCGTTAATGTTTTTGTTTGAGTAAATTAGTTCATGTAACCATCTCTCTGAGGAATCGACACCCCAGCTATACTGCGATAACCGCGAGTCATATTTGGGCGTAATCAAAATTTGGCGCCGTTGCCGGGGAGACGGTTTACAAGCAAAAGGACCAGGTTTGCTTAGTCAATAACGAAGCGGTAACTTCGTTCCATTTTTTTTATTATTAGTATTTTATTTTATTTTATTCATTTATTATTCGCTTATTTATTTTCTTTTAGTATTTTAGTTTTATTTTTTATTTGTTATTCTTAGTTAGTTCTTTTTATTTTTTCTAGTATTTTATTTTAGTATTTAATTTAGTTATTTTATTTCTCGTATTATTTGAGCTTCAATTACATGTCTAGACGTAGGGATATATTTGGTAGATTTATTAGGACTGAAGAAGAAAGCTCAGATTCTGAGAACATATTTGAAAATCATTTTTCTACACCATCTGCGTCTAGCGCACATAACATGAGTGAATACGAGAGACCACCTAGGAAGACTCTTGAAGAGTACCTCCACCCAACTCGCACAGCTACACCTTCATGCATCATGTTTCCTCCTAATGCACCACACATAGACTTTAGGACTGGAATGATACAGTATCTTCCAACTTTTCACGGTTTAGAGAGCGAGAATCCTTACGTGCACATTAGGGAGTTTGAAGATGTAGTAGCAACCTTCCATGACCGGTTTGGAACCACTGACACAATTAGACTTAAGTTCTTTCCATTTGCCCTTAAGGATAGAGCTAAGAGCTGGTTGTATTCTTTAAGACCCAGGTCAATAGGATCGTGGGGCGAGATGACCCAGGCATTCTTCGATAAATCTTTTCCACACCATAAGACAAATGCCTTGAAAAGACAAATTTCCACCTTCTCCCAGAGAGACAGTGAGACCCTTTATGAAACGTGGGAGAGGTATAAGAAATTGTTAGCTAGTTGTCCTCACCATGGATATGAGAGTTGGCGTTTAGTAAGTTATTTCTATGATGGACTGACCCCTAGTGAGCGCCAATTCGTTGAGATAATGTGCAATGGTGAGTTTATCCGAAAAGACCCTGATGAGGCACTCGAGTATTTAGATGACCTAGCTAAGAAATCTCATACTTGGACTGGACCCAATGTCTTAGATAACACTGATAGGACACACACTTCTTCTAGTAGAAGCCTACAACACTTTAGGGAATATGATAGCCTTAAGACACAAGTTGAGCTGTTAACTAGACAGATCGAAGCCTTAATAGCCAAAGACAGCAAGACGATACATTCAGTAGCCCAACTAGAATCCCAAGAGTGTCCCGTGTACAGTGAGATGAGGGGTACAAATGAGGAAAACTACAATACTTTAGGGATGTACCAGAAGCCTTATACACCATATCCAGATACCTATAATCCTAGTTGGCAGTTTCATCCCAATGTTAGTTGGAGGCAGGAGTCTTATCAGCCTACCCAGACACCACAACCTAGGAGTTACAATACCCCACAATATCACATACCTGAAGTTCTTAGGAATTCCCTAGAGGATAATGTGCAAGCATTTGTGGAGGCCCAAAAGGCCATTGTGGAAACCCAGAATAAAACTAATCAAAGGATTGAGTCGTTGATAGCTCAGGTAGCTGAAGACCAAAAGGAAATTAAGAGTCAAATCTCTAAATTGACTAATGTCCTGAGTGTGCAAGAACAAGGAAAATTATCATCCGAAACTCAACCTAATCCACTAGGTCAGCACATGGCACAGGCTAATCATGAGGTATCCAGTATAAGAGGTGTTGATGTCATAATCACTAGGAGCGGTAAAGATGTAGGAATGCAGAATACCTCCAACATTATAGATGACCCCAAGGATAGTAGTGCATATACCCCTCAGGAAGAACAAGTGCCATCATTTCAAATTAGAGTACCTTTCCCACAAGCACTTAGTTCCACAATGAGAGTTCCAGTTCCAAATGTTGAAAAACAATCACAGGGTGAGCGTGAGTGTCATTACTCATACACGCTAGAAGTAATTCTACCGGAAATAATGTCTCTACAACCTGAATCAAATCCTTCTGAACTGAAACCGGTCCTTAAGAATCGAAAAAAGGAAGAAAATGGGAGTTAATGCTCAATTAAAGATGATACCTGTGAGGTTAAAGAAGAGATTGAGTGAATCTTTCCTTATGTGCAGTACCAAATTTCAGCCACCAGACCATGGATTAGAGGATAAACTGCCACAGCTAGACAAGCATTCTCTTGCATGCCTTCATCAGTACGCTCGATGGAAACCACCATGACAACTTGAGTGCTTGTGTCTGGCTGGAGACGTTAAACTTAGCGCTAGCGGGGAGGCAACCCTTGCATCTGCATTTATTTTATTTTATTTTATTTAGTTTTATATTATTGTGTGTTAACTACATGTTTATTTTTCTGTTTGCATGAGTGTTTATACAGGAGTCAGCACAACCTACAAAACCACACAGGCAAAGTCTCGCCAGCAGGAACCTGATCAACTCCGCCCCTGGTAGTGTTGTTCCTTAATCTTTTTTTCTTTATATTTATCTTACATTGAGGACAATGCAAGTTTTAAGTGTGGGGGTGTATGCATGCGCATGAAAACCTGTCTTAAATACATTTGATTATTTTCTCTTAAAAAAAAAAAAAAATTGTTTTGTTTTGTTTGTCTTTAGTCCTTGATAGTTAAACATAGGTCCTATGATGATATTGTTTGCTTTAGGGTGAAATCTTAGAAACGATAAGTCCTTTAATGCACTTTTATCTGATGATTTGAGTAGTTTATCTATGTTAGACTCGTAAGCACTTAATTATGGGTTTTTAGCAGTGGAAGCCTGAGTAGTTAGCAAGATGACTAGTTGAATAAATTGTATGTCGATGAATGACCGTTTGCTTAGAGATCTATCCTGAATTGCTTGTGTTATGACGTATGGTATGAACGCAAATAAAAGAAAAAGTCTCTGAAGAAAGAAAGTAAACCACCTATAACCGATAAGCGTGAAGCTACCCATGGGCGAGTATTAGGACCACCATGAGGAGAAATGCTACCTTAAAGGGTAGGTGTGTTGAAAAAAAATGGCAAAAGAGAAAGAAAAGAAAAATTCAAAAGAAAATGCAACAAGAGAAGGAAATGAAAAGAGAGACAAAGGAAAAAAAAATCATACCATATTGAGCACATAAAAGCAATTACAGAGCTTAATTGAGATATCTAGGTTGGTTTGACCCATCGATCCCAATTTTTAAAACGAAATCATTGAGTTGGCTTACTTGGGAATAAAGCTGTGAACGAACTTTTACACACACACACACTTTGAGTCTGGCTTAGATGATTTATTCAAAGACTTAGATTTGAGTTGCATTGAGTACTTTGAAGGTTCTCTGGTTTCATTACTAGGCATTCTTTGAGGACAAAATTATGTGAAACTATTACGATTACTTAATTTTTATTTTTGCATGACTGTGTGTTTTGAATGACGTTTGTGGGTGTCGTCGCTGCAAGCCCTCACGAGACTATAACTCGTCCACTAGGGACACCTAGGGGTTTAAAGGCTTGTTGCATACGCTAAATGCAATCGTGATCCCTACGAAAGTGGCTTAGATAGTATTTATTCTGTTATTTAGTTTTTATTTTATTTTTACGCTTGAATTGCTAGGGACTAGCAATAAGCTGGTTGGGGGTTGTGATAAGTGCGTGAAAATGTACTTTAAAACGGCACTTATTCGGGTTTATTGTTAAGTATTTAGTAATATATTTTATATTTTATTATATGATTTTTATTATTTTATTAATTTAGAAAATGTTTATTATTTATGTTAGTTTAGTAATTTTTGTTTCTCTTTATTATTTTAGGAATTGGAGACATTCAAATGGGCAAAGCCAGAGGTAGAAACTAAAGAATAGGGGCACGGCGCCCTTGAGCAGGACTGGCGCCATGTCGCCATTCCCCATACAAAATCCAGAGAGTTGGGCGCCATGGCGCCACCAAAGGAGAGAAATTGCGATGGTTGACCAAAAATAATAAAGGAAATTGTTGACTAAGTCAAAAGCAAATTGAAGTAAACACGTGGGCCCAAGCTTCATTAGTTTACATATTTTACAAAGATCAAATTGAGAGAGTGGCGTGAATAAGCAATTTGGTGAATGGAGCCGCAATTGTTGACCCAAGGCAAGAAGTCACGTGGCCTAAGGAGTTTAATTAGGTTTTCAATTTGTTTTGTCTATAAAAACCATGCAAGCTGCTGTACGTAAAGAGGGGGGAGAGCTGCGTGAGCAGCGCAGCCTGCGCATAATAAAAAATCAAGAGCTGCTGCCGAGAAACAAAAAAGAACGAAAAAGAAGCAGAAGCCGTGCCGAGAGTTCAGAGAAGAAATCAGAATCCAGAAGCCGGGACGCGGAGTCGTGATGATTCAGAACAACAATTCTCTCCAATCTCAGGCTATTTTTATTTCTTTTATGATGAACTAATCCCCTAGGCAAAGTTAGGGATAAACTCTTATGTTGGATTTTTATTATTTATGTTTTTGATTCCTACGAACCTTTTAATTGTTTAATAAAATTAATGGTTGTTATTTTCTATCATCTTTTGATTTATTAATCCAGAAATTATATTTTATCAAATCCCATATAGATCCAGTCATGCTTCTTCTATGTGTGGTTTGCGAATTTAATTGTGACTGGTAAAGTTGTTTTGCGTGTTGGTCTTCTGCTGCAGTATTGCCTGAGGGTATATTGTCGACGTTAGATAGCTCGTAACGATGGCTTTTGTGTGCTGTTAACATAGGGAAAATAATCATTAATTACCTTAGATTTTGAATATGTGTAGAATTGAATATTTTCCGATTGTTGGTTTGGGATGTGAAACCTTCAATTGTGTAATAAAAGGAATCAATAACTAAATATAGGAGTTCGATGCAAGAGGGATTCCCGAAACTTTGTCATATATCTCTGCCATTATCTTTTATTATCATTGCATTATTTTATTTATCTTTATTTTTAATTACCAATTTTATCTTCTTATTTATTAAGTTACCGTTAATGTTTTTGTTTGAGTAAATTAGTTCCTGTAACCATCTCTCTGAGGAATCGACACCCCAGCTATACTGCGATAACCGCGAGTCATATTTGGGCGTAATCAATCACATATACTATTCGACTCGAGGTGATTCCTATTAACGGTTGTGTGTACTTCAAACTATTAGAAATCCATGCGAGTCTTTCAGTATTCACTCCAAAAAATACTCACATGTCTATACAAGCTTCCCTTGCTCATGGTACATCGGGTTAAACCATTGGAGCCTTAATTCCAATATACGACATATGCTAGTATCCTACGACATGAGCTCTAATTACTTTAATAATAAATAATAATAGTAATATTATCCCAATATTGGACTACCCAGTAACTAGTATTACTACATGACTATTCTAAGGTCAATTTCATTCTCAACATATTTATATATTAAACTAATATGAATAATGACATTACCATTAACAAGGTTGAAAAGAAAATGTAGTTATTTTATTAATAAATATAATGTACAATACATTATTTGGATTGACGCTCTAGACACCAACTCCTACAAAATGGGTGAATAAGGGCTTTTAAAATAAAAGCCCCGACCCAACCCTTTATTACATCTAATTTAAGAAAATTTATATATGTTTGTAAAATTATATGTTTGCAGTTTAAAATTATTTATTATTAGTATTGTTTAATGTACATGTGTAGTGTTTTATGATTTATTATTTTTTTTAAGCTTGTTTAAGTTGTATTAGTATTACTTATTACTTTTTTAGTTTTTTTTTTTAATATTTAAAGCTTATAACGTATTTTTACATGAAGAAAAATTTTGAAAAAATCATTTATGTAGTGAGATTATGTCAATTTTTTTTAAAAAATAGTACTATTCAATTAATAATTTTTTAAAAAATTTAGGGCCAGGCTTGGCCCTAGTCCGGCCCCATATCAAACGGGCTAGGGCCGAGTCGGGCACTTTCATAAACGGACAGGGCTTTTGAGGGCTTGGGCTTTAATATATTTTATAGGCTAGAGCCAGGGCTTGGCCAAAGCCAAGCTCGGCTCGACCTATTGCTAACCCTAGAACCATTCCAAGGCTTCACCTTCCAAGCTAGTGGGAAAAGGCTTTGCAATACCACGCTTCATTGCTTGTCTCTAAGCTCATCTTTTGTCATAAGTGGAACATATGTTGTTCCAGGTTGGAATTTCTCTTGACCATCCTGCAAATTGGGATTTGGACGTTTTTAGGCTTTTCTACTACAGGGATCTGTTGTGTGAAGGGAAAATATTAATTCTCCAAGCTGCTTTAGCCACGCTATCCTGGAAAACTCCGGATAGCAATTCTTGAGCGGAGGTCCCGAGTACATGCCTCAGTTCCTGCCTCATAGTATCTCAGAGTGTAGCTTCTATTTTGGGGCGAGCTGCTGTTGGTGTTGAAAGAGTGTGTGATGGTAGTGCTACATGGACAGTGGACACATATTAAATTATCACCTATTAAGAAATATTACTTCGTTTTCCCTCTTCTACCATGGTCTCCGACTGATTTTCTTCGAGAATTCGGATCCTCTCCGCCAACTTCTAATTCTCCAAGTTGTGCTAGAACTACTCGCTGCAACTTCTGCTCAATGGTCTCTGGTACCTCTTGTCTCATAGCCATCTCAAAGTCAAGATCATAAACTGTCATTGGTCTTGATCTTTGACATTCTTCTGCCATGATAACTCTTCTTTCTGTTCACTTTATCACTTTTCACTCCATTTTTCTTCTTCTGTTAACAATGATTAGTTCTTTGAAAATTTCTTGGCGGTGAGGAGCTTGCTCCCCATCGCACATGTGTTACGCTTATGCGGTCAATTGGGAAACCAAATTTTTATAATTTTATTTTTCGTGCATGCTATACATGCAAATGTTTATGCAACTGATTTCTAGTTTCCCAAGTATATGGCACAACATATTTTCCAAAAATGCATATTTTATTCAAAGATAAAAGATGATATGCAATATCCAGATTTCAGTCAACTAATTATGCATGTTATGAAATTTCATTTTCCTTAGTATATAGGTTAATGTTTCATTGCCATATTGTATTTCTCTGAAATACGATCGTGTGTACGAGTTCAGGTTCTCTATTAGGTTATTATCCTTAGGCTACTATGAACTCACTATTTGTATCTATCACTCAACATACCCGAGTATACTTTTATTGCCGGTGTATGAAGCGGAACCCGGGTGCAATGATCCACATGTTTTTTCAACTTCAAACCTTTCGTGCTCAGCAGCCCTTAATTACACAGAATTATTGAACATATTAAAGTTCATGCATGCAAGTATTTCATACAATAATAACATACAAATCAATTTTTGTTTGAGCATTTGATACCCTCTTTCTATTTTCGACGGTTTAGGATGCATGCATATCATTATTGTTGGAGTTTTGGGCAAATGGCGCGGCGGAAGCGCTGTCCGGGTGAAATCATATTTTTAAAACTTTTAAAAAATTACCGAGTAAATTATTGAATATCCAATGTGAATAATTTATTCATATTTCACCTAAATATATTTATTCGATATCAAATAACGACATAAACAAGAAAGAAACGTCGCGAAACTTTTGCGAAAATATTTTTCGGCAAAATGGCTTAAAACGCATTTTTGACCGAACCGACCACCCAATACACATGAGGCCTGCCCAGGTCAGCCCCAATAGTATTAGGACAGTTCATGAGCTGCCCGAACAGGGAAAAATTCACTGTTTAGGCAGCCGACACCCAGTTGGCTCAAAAGTCACTCGGTAACGCCGTTTTTCACCGTTTTCGCTTATTTCAACTCCGAAATACTTTCTGGCAATTGTTCCAACACCCAAAACACATCCAATACATTCAAAAGACATCATTTTCATCACCATATGAATATTATTTCCAGATCTGATCCAGAAGCTATAATTATCAATTTTTCATGCTTTAAATCCAAATTTTCAAGATTAATCCAATTAATCAAAACACCAATCTAAGTGAACACACATGAACCACCCAAGAATAATTCTAGAAATTACAAGAGTGGTCATAACACTCTAGAATGGCAACAAGTCATCAAATGATAAAATTGAACTAATATTAAAATAATATCATTCAATCTAACTTCACATATGCATTTAGCCTCCAAATCCATCCTCCAAATCAAAAAGCCCCAAAATCTAAGAAAGAAATAAACCCTAGAACTATTCTAGATGCTCAAGAACAAGAAACAAACTTTCTAAGCTTAAGAATATTAAATATTACCTTAAAATCTCCAAATTTCCTTAAGCTTTCTTCTTGATTTGTTCACTTTCTCTCAAGTTTTCTCTCAAGGACCATTTTGGAAGCTCTCTAAAATGGTGGAGGCTTGGCCATGACTAACTAATGAAAGATAAAATAATTTTCCCTTTTATATATGGCTTGGGACGAAATTGGGGGGAGGGGTACTTTGGTCTTTTTCAAATTTTATTTAATAAGCCTCAAGTTACTTGTTCAAATTGAACACTTCAAGCTTAAAAAAGTCATGCCATTTGTTACCAATAATTTCTCACCACTTATCATACTAATTATGACTTATGGATATGATATTTAATTTCTAATTATTTAAATATTTAACAATTAAATAACTAAATAATTAATTAACATACATATATGTATTTTTATTTATTAAATAAAAAATACATATATTAATGGCATGAGTCAAAATCTCATTTGACAAATAATTAATATGTATCAAATCAAATTTTGTATCAAATACAAATACACATTAATTATTAATTGACCAAAATCTCATAATGCATGTGTTTTCATTTAACCAATTAAACGATCCGAATTAACTCATTTAATTTGGCGGAGTATTATGAATAATCTATATTATTCATAACGCGTTGTCCAAGTGCTCAACGGGTATACTTCATATTGTGGGACTCTCTAAGTTTAGGTTTATCCGTCACGAAATCCAATTTCGTGTCCATAATTCACCCACTCATGAATTATGACGACCACAGATAATATCGCTAAACTATGCAAGTCGAGGTCATTGCATACGTATAATCCCCTTGTCAGAGGCTATCCATATTATACCTGGGATATAGATGAGAACGTCAAATCTGTTCGGTATAATATAGTCGACTTTCAATTTACGATCTCTAACTAACACTCGGAACTGATTTACGAATTTATACCACGGCCATGGATTTACTAGATCGTAAATATGTGCGGATGCCTATTCCATGTACACAGGACTGACAGATCATATCTTGATACGCACTGGATATCATTAGCATCAGTCCACACCCAAAGAACTAGCGGAGGTCTGATCTAAATAGATCGGTGACGTGACTGCCATCAAAGTGTGGATGATAACTCATATATTCCACTGTGGTATCTCAAGTCGAGGGACCACTATGCTCGCTCAACTCGAGAAGATTCGTATTAACGTTGGTGTACCATCTATTAGGAAATATTCAGTGAGTCATTCAGTGTCTTATTAAATAAACACCTACATGTCTATACGAGTCTCCCGAGACTCATGGTTCACTGGGATAAACCATCGGACCAAGTTACGATATACGACATGTACTGCTCTCATCGAATTTTACTAATCGACCCGTGTTAGTAAATCTTGACCAGGAACTTTATTTAAGGATATACATCTTATAGTACGCTTCCCAACGTCAATTACAAACTACGTTGTAACTGCGCACTATATTGTAAATCCTAAGGTTTTTGTCTAATATACACGTATCACTAAACCAGATTTAGTTTCGATCTAATCATAATCAGATATCTAATCGTAATTAGATCGAATAAGTGTATAAAATATAAGGGTGCTACTATTAAATTAGTAATATTATGGAAAAAAATTACTCGTATTTATGAATCTGACATAAATACGATCCGGATTGGCACTCTAAGCACCAACCTTAACAATTTCTCCCACTTGCTCTAGTGTCAATCCACAGTATCATATATACATCTCAATGTATATCACATACTCATGGCCCTCTAGAGCTTACCTAACACTCAAGAGGTAGACGACAACAAGTAAGCCCGCTTTAACAAATTGAGTCCGTCCAACAAACTCAATCGTTTTCCTTAGCCAGCATCATTCATATTTTGTAGAATCCAAATTCCATATCAATATGACTCAGACGCTATATCAGTATTGTGATATAGCTACTGAGTTGTCTATGTATTTAGAAATCAAATCCAAATATTATGAGACAATTGCAAGCACTACACCAATATGAAAACTTCTAATATATAGGGCCACTCTGCAACTTCATAAGTCAATACTTCACAAGTTGCAACTGATTTCACTAGTTTAGTAGAATCAACGGTGACACTCACACTGCATCTTTTCTGACTTTATATGACTTAGATCATCTAATGTCATAATTAGGATCAAAACTAATCTGACCTTATGGTTGCAGACTAAACTCTCCATGAATAAGAAACTCGTTCTTAATATCTCAAAGATCAAAAATAGCGTGTTTCAAGACCCATCATATGGTCTTAAGCAGATCAAAATAACTCGTAATAGTTACAATTAAATTGATATCTTTAATCGCACGTAATATAGTATTCATTACGCTATCATCCCATTATGCATAAGATTGACTAGACATTCCTATCAATCTCTCTCTCGACAAAGGTATCATCCTTTATGAAAGATGAATACTATATACATAAAAGACACGTTAACTGTCAAACAATTATACCAACTGTCAAACATATAATCTTATTGTGTCCTTTATTAGATCATATCTAATATGCGACTAATGGGAGTATCTCACAAGTCTCTTAGTTTTATATCATATATGAAACTTTATATCAAATATAATAGAGACTACTCCCACTGCTTTCACGGAGAAAAAAAGACTTAGGATATAGACTATGCTAGAAAGAAGTTTATACGCTCCCACTAACCCTAATAACAAATACATATTCTCTATGCTTCGATAAAACCAGACAATCTGACTGATATCAAAATCAGAGAACACTGATTTTCAGAAAGCTTATCTGAGTATACAATAGGCTTTATAAGTTAGTATATCAAACTGTGATCTTAGCAGAATACAAATTTTAGGGCCATTCTAAAATGAATTCTTCAAACAAAGAAACCACAACAGATCTCTCATTCGAAGAAAACATTCAGGAACGCCACTTTACATTCTTTAGCCAAAATATAGTTTAATATCAGCATTAACCAACAGATCTTTAATTGTTCAATTAGTGCGACTAGAGACAAGTTTTCTCAGAATCTACAATAGACTACTGAGCATAACCTTTCTCATTGTCATACTATAAAGGTCAAACCTTTATCAAGCTCACTTTACTTTTGTTGTGCAAACAATTTGCACATCTTATGAACTATTCATAATGAAAGCTCAATCAAGTTCAAAACTTGATCGCAGTAAGCTATGAACAATTTTAAATATATGGTTCAATGTTAAGTTTCGGAATCAATATCAAATATCACTCTCATTATAAGTTATAGGATAATTTTCTTTAATAAGAAAAAAACAGAATCATTAAGTATCGAATACTTTGCAAAGGATTCTGACATCCTATTATACTTATACGGAAATTGTCAAAGAGTTTTCTCATCTTATTAATTATGTAGTTCCATTACAGTTTATCACTCTCACATTTGACTTCACTAAGTCAAGACTTTTCTACAATTGTTAACATCCAATGTTAACCACCAAGTAACAAAATAATTTTATTACTCTGGATTGTAGAAAAGATATTATATCAAATAGAATAAATGATAAACCTTTCACTTGTACCTCCGAGGTGCAAGTACTTTCAATTATATAACAATTATACAAAAGAAAGTTTCAAATCTCAAACTTTTCAAGATTCGAATTTTCTACCTATACATATCATATATGTAACTGTAGAAATGAATGAAACCTTAATTAAAGAGATGTATTAGTGTTACTGGAGCATAACCCAAAAATATTGAAAAATAATTCGGTAATACTCAATATCAACCAATCAAATCATATAAGATTCGATAACTCCCACTGACCAATTCCATCAAAATGGAATCGCGGAAGTTTAATATTGAGTAAGAATCATATTCATTAAATAACTTTAGAACTAATTGCCTTAAATTCATATATTTGATCATATTAAACATCTTTGAACAATTCAAAGACTCACGATGAATTTTTAAAGATATAGTTTTCAACACTTCAACTAGAATATCTTTGAACTATTCAAAATATTCTATCCACATTTCATCAGAAACATATTGAAAGTTTTCGAATAATTCAAGACATTCAACATGTTATCTATTAGAAACACGTAACTAAGTCATGACAATTCATTAACTAAGTTACAGAGTAAAGAAAACTATCTAAGGCAATCTCCAATTCATTAAACTACATACTTCCAAAGTATTAGTCTAATAAATCTGTGGTCCAATGACGATCATCGGTTAAATGAGATTTAATCAAATCCTGAATACAATATTCATTAAATGGATAAGGATATATGGTGTGATCTCGTATAAGACCATCATTTACCATAAGGAACAAGCATCTAATGCTTATGCGATAAAATCTCATAAATCATTGTTCTAAGTTATTTAGTTGACCGAACATTTTCTTAATGTTTATCTTTTCTTTAATGACACTACTAGTCATATTAAAATATGTAACAACTATTTATATAAAACAAGTAACTATCCAATAGTCACAAGTTTTGATATCAAATATCAAAACAGTTATTAAACATTATTTTAATTTACTAGACGGGAGATCTGGTATCCAATACCTATAGTTGTCGTATTGTGAGAATCAATATTCTCTATACACAACTAGACACATCTACTTTCTTAAGCTTTATAATTTGCGTTCAATTATTCACAACAATTGCAAATGATTGATTAGCAAACTATGTCAGACACGTGACTTCTAAAAGTCATTAAAGCCAAGAAACGTCATTATAAGATAAACAAATACTAATGAGGTTTTCCTAATGCCAGTCAAGAATCTCGAGACATGAACTAATTCAAGTCAATTCTTACTGCATAAGAAACTATTCTTACTAGATAACTATATCCAAAACAGATATCTATTTAGATTACCTATTGTGACTTAGTAACTAAGTCACAAACCATCTTGATTTTTCAAGAAAATCATAACAACAGTTCCCGATGGTTTCAACTAATCTAACAATATCTAAGTCTAATGTCTTTCTAGAACCTATTCTAGAATTACGCAACCATAAGTAAAGTCAGAAAACATATTCAAGTAATAAGCATGCAGCGGATTAGAACTATAATTCTATAAACAATATAGAATAAAAGAAAACAAAAGCAATAAATTCCATAAAATTTACTTTACGTAATATCGTAATCCCCAACGGAGAACGAGAATTCAATAATTAAATCGAATTCCATAGTGAGAGTAGGATCCCATTAATATATTTCGACTCATAGCTTTGGCACGATCTCGCCTACGTAAGTTCATTAGGTAGACAACTCATTGTCAATCACTCACTAGTGACTCCTGGTTTTGGTCCTGACAGTTTCTCGTTATGATAGCTTTGGCACGTTAACAATGACAAACTCAAGCTATCGATGTAGTCCTAACAGCTTTGACACGTTCAGGATTTCCACTTTCACTTGAATTTGTCTAGTATCAATATACAACCGGCATAGATAAAATCCCATAACCTACACCCTCACAGCTTTGGCATGATCTCGGATTCAGTTATAGAAAGATACCCATAAACCGTACTGACAAGACAGACAAAGAAACATGTATCCAATACACGTCACTTTACAATCTTATTTCTAAGCGAGGATTTTCCTCAGGAAGTTATACTCTACATAAAATGCAGAATTTTAATCTAAATCATTTTCTAAACAATTCAATTATACCTATAGAAAATATAACTCAATTTAACCATTAATTTTCCGTTACATTTTCGTTAGCGTAGAACCAAAAAATCAAGAAACATATATAGACAACATGCATGTGCAAACATTAAAATTGGATTAAATATCAAATATCAAGCATGAATAATGTAATGGATGAAGCATCAGACCTGCTCTGATACAATTTTTGTTGGAGTTTTGGGCAAAAGGCGTGGCGGAAGCGTTGTCTGGGTGAAATCGTAATTTTAAAACTTTTAAAAATTACCGAGTAAATTATTCAATAACCAATGTGAATAATTTATTCAAATTTCACCTAAATATATTTTTTCTATATCAAATAACGACATAAATAAGCAAGAAACGTCGCGAAACTTTTGAAAAAATATTTTTTCCGTAAAATGGCTTAAAACACATTTTTGACCGAACCGACAACCCAATACACATGAGGGATGCCCAGGTCAGCCCCAATAGTATTAGGGCAGTTCATGGGCTGCCAGAACAGTGCAAATTCATTGTTTGGACAGCCGTCACCTGGTTGGCTCAAAAGTCACCCGGTAACGCCGTTTTTTCACCGTTTTCGCTTATTTCAACTCCTAAACACTTTTCGGCAATTGTTCCAACACCCAAAAAGCATCCAATACATTCATAAGACATCATTTTTATCATCATATGAACAGTATTTCCAGATATGATCCAGAAGCTATAATTATCAATTTTTCATGCTTTAAATCCAATTTTTCAAGATTAATCCAATTAATCAAAACACCAATCTAAGTCACCAAAAATGAACCACCCAAGAACAATTATAGGCATTACAAGAGTGGTCATAACACTCTAGAATGACAACAAGTCATCAAATGACAAAATTGAACTAATATTACAATAATATCATTCAATCTAACTTTACACATGCATTTAGCCTCCAAATCCATCCTCCAAATCAAAAAGCCCCAAAATCTAAGAAAGAAAGAAACCCTAGAACTATTATAGATGCTCAAGAAAAAGAAACAAACTTTCTAAGCTTAAGAATATTAAAGATTACCTTAAAATCTCCAAATTTCCTTAAGCTTTCTTCTTGATTTGTTCACTTTCTCTCAAGTTTTCTCTCAAGAACCATTTTGGAAGCTCTCTAAAATGGTGGAGGCTTGGCCATGACTAACTAATGAAAGATAAAAAAAATTTCCCTTTTATATATGGCTAGGGACGAAATTAGGGGGAGGGGAATTTTGGTCTTTTTCAAATTTTTTTTAATAAGCCTTAAGTTACTTGTTCAATTTGAACACTTCAAGCTTAAAAAAGTCATGCCATTTGTTACCAATAATTTCTCACCACTTATCATACTAATTATGACTAATGGATATGATATTTAATTTCTAATTATTTAATTATTTAAATATTAAATAACTAAATAATTAATTAACATTCATATATGTATTTTTATTTACATTAAATAACAAATACATATATTAATCTCATGAGTCAAAATCTCATTTGACAAATAATTAATATGTATCAAATCAAATTTTGTATCATATACAAATACACATTAATTATTAATTGACCAAAATCTCATAATGCATGTGTTTTCATTTAACCAATTAAACGATCCGAATTAACTCATTTAATTTGGCGGAGTATTATGAATAATCTATATTATTCATAACGCATTGTCCAAGTGCTCAACGAGTACACTTCATATTGTGGGACTCTCTAAGTTTTGGTTTATCCGTCACGAAATCATATTTCATGTCCATAATTCACCCACTCATGAATTATGATGACCACAGATAATCTCGATAAACTATGCAAAGTCGAGGTCATTGCAAACGTATAATCCCTCTTGTTGGATAGCGTCACTATTTATACAGATCTTGGTGTTTTGTACAAATTAAATATGTGACAAAGGAGATTTCACTCTTATCATTTGTGATTAGATTACCTACATGTATAAATGATGAGAGGTCCCTATGATTTGTTCTTGGATTGAGAATGATATGAGACAGTATCAATCCACGAAGGATAAATCATTAAATATCCCTAGTCAGAGTATTATCGAGATTAGACATCGATAATACATAAAAGACTAGTATTACACTTGTGCGCGTTGTGAGGGCACAACGACATAGTTCTCATATATTTGGGTATAGGATACTCATGCAAGTGTAATAGGAGGTTGTGTTTCACCGATGGTACGGGAAACAGCTTCGCTCTGGATAAGACCCCATCGGAATTCCATTGGTAGTATGACTATGTGTCTATGGAAGTCCGAAGTCAGGGTAGGTGTATTTGGTCTTAACCTGAGAGTTGCACCGCTAATACTTGCGATAATCAATAGACTTTAGTTGCGGTCGCCCAGGGCTTTAACAGGTTCTGTGTACGCCAATACTGGGTATATTGAGAATCGTAGTGTGTTGGGTGTGATGTCAAGACGGAAGTGTCACTCTAGTCATATGGACATGATGGTCACGTATGATACGAGACTGGTTCTCTTAAATGCTGCAGCTATCGGGATAAAATGACAAGGTCAGGTTTATCCGATTATAGAGACTAGTCACCAGACATCCGACATGTGATTCCTACGGGGCAGACACAATTCCAGACCCAGGCCTAGCACGTGATCATCCGATACTGGACAGAAATACGCAATGCTACGTATACTACACCTGATATAGATCCTTTATTCCTGTAAGGATATTTTCGGAGAATTAGGTAGGCATAGCGCTTTGCTAGAGGCCAATCTTGTCTTGTAAATCGATATAAACGTAGTACGAGGTACTTACGTGTTCGGATAGTCCGACGACCGAATTTACTGCCAACATATCCGGGGATTTCATGGGTCACTTCCCAAAGATTCACCAATGACGTATGACTCGCACTCTAAATTAATCTGGGATTAATAAGATGAGAGAGAAAATTAATCTGGGATTAATTGCGGAGATATTTTATCTCGGATAAAATATCAATTAAAGAGAGATAATGGTTAATTTGGAATTAATCGAAAAATTAATATATTTGATATATTAAACGAAATTGGATTTCGACGTGGAATAAAAATTAGATTTTAATTTGGGCGAACGAATTAATTTAGAATTAATTCGTTAGCGACGTGAATGGTAATTATGCTAGGCATGATTATTTAATTAAATTAGATTTAATTATGTCGCAACGGAAAATTCGTTAATTTGGAATTAGCGAACCCGAGCCGGAGATTATTTGCGAGCGCATTCGCATTTCGAATTCGAGTTCGGCACACAAGTCAAATCAAGCGTCAAATCATTAGTCGCATCAAGCGTCAAATCACATGTCATTTTGAGTGATGTGACACTTGATTGATTGATGTAATTGATTGATGGTAGTTGTTGGAATGCATTTACCATTTGACTTTTTGAAAGCCAAATAAATGGTAAATCATTTAATTATTTTTTGGAAAATATAAATGGGTATTAGATACACATTTTACACAACAACACATCATCTCTCCTTCTCTCTTTCTCTCTACAACACACGCCCAAGGGGCTGTGAAAAGCTTATTGGTTTCTTCCAAAACCGTGAGCAGTGGGAAGCAATGAGTGGGATTTTGTGGAAAAATCACAAGTGCTAGCACACTTACGAGACATGCGAAGGTGATAGGGAAGTCCACCCATGAGCCGGGAACCATTTGACGAAGCTTGGAGCTTGTTCGAGGAGCTCAAAAACATAAAATGGAGGAGCATGGACTGCTCACTGCCGAGTCCACTGCAAGGGCAGAAAGTTGTTTTTGTTCATCACGCGTCGCTCAACCGATCGATGTGAGTATTCCGCAACTTCGTCGATTAGTATTCGCACATATTTCATGCTTATTATTGATCTTGGGACCTTAATAGAAACCAACAATGGCATCTTGAGCAAGGTTTGAGCATAAAAAAGTTTATGGCTTAAAATTTGGGTAAATTTGATTTTGAGCATGAATTTGTGAAATTGGATGAATGAATATGCTTAAATTTGTTTTATATGATGATTGATTGGATCAACTTGTTGAAAAATTGTTTGGAACATTTTTCCCCAAAATACTTAGCTTATCCGAAAGTTATAAGCCCTATAATGTCTTGGGAATTTTGATTTTTGATTCATTGGATGAGTTAGAATCATTCGGGAATATGATTTAATGTCGATTATGGAATTAATTGGATTGAATTTGAATCGGACGTTAAATCCCCAATTGTCGAGACTAAAGTGAGCATGTATTGGGTTTGATTTTAATCAAAATGTGTTGGACATGTGATGATGTTAATGAGCATGATTAATTGTATAAATTGATGTTTTAGAAATGTTAATTTGGGTGATTAATCATGATATACACTTTAGGTTATTAAATGTGAAATTGGATTTTTTGTATTTAATTAATTGGGCCTTAAAATTGGATTTGGGCTTGTTGTGTTGTAATTGGGTTTATTGGGCTTGTTGTACCAAGTTGGGTTTAGGCCAAATGGATTGGATCCAATTGGGCCCAAAATTGTATCCATAAAGCCCAATGCGACTTAATGGACCTTTAAAGTTTAATTGGGCCTAATGGGCCAAAATTGATTTCTGGGCTTATGGGGTAATTCCCGGATTGGATTTTGGTTATTCGATTTGACCCGAGTTGACCAAAGTTCACGCCTTAAGAAATTAATTAAAAGCCCATTGGACTTTAATTAAATTAACGTTGGACGTTAAACGAGCTTTGAGACCCGTAACGATTAAATTTGGAATTTAAGTCGTAAATGTTTTATTAATAAAGTGTAATATTTAATTTGGAATTAAATAGCGAATTAGAATTGAATGCATATTAAATTGGATTTAATCATGTAGTTTAATTTAATTCGAGAATTCGTACTTTGAGTACTTATTCGCAAAACGAGTTTGACTCGAGTAAAATGAAATCGTTGTTTGAACATTATGATCATTAATTATCAGATTAATTAATTTGATTATATTGATTGATAACATGCTTGTGTGAATACATGGTTGCTATGCATGAATAATGTATATCAGATGGATATTAGATGGGTGGGACAATTTTAGAAATTGTTGTAATAAATTTGATTTATTAATTGGACCTGCGTGTCCAGCCTTATCACCTCCTTATTCTTTGTATTCTCTTCTCACCTATTCCCTTCAATGTAAATGAGGTTTCTTTAGAAGTGTAGTGTAACGGGTAGAAGTGATACTTGTGCTAGCGGGAGAGAGAAATGGAGAGATTTGATCTAGGATCAATTGTGTAAAGTATCCATCTGCATATCATTATTATTTTTCATATGCGCTTTATTATGTGTTTAGAATGCATGTTTAAGGGTGTATGATGATGAGACCTTAACAAAGATAATAAATTGGTTGCCAATTTGCACTCGAAAAACCCTCGTAAAATATTAAGCGTTTTTCCTTCCATTGAGTGATTCTCACTCAAGATCCGAGACTGGCATTGGCTTGTTGGCCAAAGTCAAGGCCTTTGTCCGTCGAGGATGTGTTTGAATCACGAAGGCTTTGTTACATATTGGTGTCTTGTCCAAGTTGTGGTTTGTTGGCCAAAGTCAATACCACTTCTTGTCCATCGACATTGATTACGAAGCTTTCTATGGTCAATGAGTCGCGCTTGACTGTGATCACTAAGTTTGTTATGCCAAAGCCAAGGCTTAGTTGATTCAGAGGAAAAAGGTTAGGTAATACATTGGATGTATTGACATATATAAGATATATATTTCAGACTTGGATGTCCCCCTACCGGATCTAGGAATTGGATTGGATCCAATTGATCTTAGAGATCTACCTAGTTAATTATCATACAATTTTTTGGCCAAAGTCAAGATTGTGTGATATTTAACGGGATCCTAGCCCACTAGGAAACACGGTTTCCCGAGTACTCGACAGAGGGTTAGAGGCTCGCCGAAAAATAGTGGGAGGCAATAATTGAATTTGCAATACTCGTTCAATTACTCACCATACACGCTCAAACAAATATCAATTCGTCAAAGAAATTAAATGTTAGTTGGACTAATATTTAAATGTTGTTTTAATAAATAGTTGGACTATATTCAAACTATTCATTTATAGTTGATTTTATAATTGGATTATAATAATCAATATAATTGATTTTAATCTATTAAATTATAGTTGATTAAAAAATTGGACTATTGTAATCATTATAATAAATATTACCTAAATCGTTGATTAAATAGTTGGACTATTAAAATCAAGATAAAATTGAAAGATTGACATTTAGAACATAATCCTAGGGAAAATGTATTTAAATGGTTTAATTTTCAATATTGGGAATAAATTTCAGGATGGTCCTGGAAAATAATAAGTTACTTTATTTGATAAAATAACATATTATGCCTAAGCCCGGAGTTAAGCAAACAGTAGAGCATAATCTTTGGAAGATTATGTGATGATAAATTTTAGTGCTTAATCCATTAAGCTTGTCGCAGTAGACTCCTTAATTTCTGAATCAGAACTAATGATTAGATCCTTAAAGTATGATACTGAAATTGAAGGATCTTCATAAATCTATACTTAGGTTTTAGAAGTACTAAAATTGCAATAATAACTCTTGGAGAGTTAATGACTATTCTCAAGGAGATAAAGTCAAAATTCGCAATTAGGCAAGTAGCGCAAGGCGCACCTGACTCGCAAAGGCAAAATCATTATAATCTTCTAGGAAGATAAATGACATATCCCAAAATGTCTGCTTAAATGTGGCAAACGGGATCGCGGAAGTGTGACTGCCGTTTGGACAAAGCAGACATGAAGGAATTGAAGACGAGCAAGGCTCTGACTTCAAATATGTTTGTCATAAATATGTTCATTACTAGTATTAAAATTAGATTTTAAATACTTAGTGTGGAACATTAAATATATATATTGATGTTCAGAATCTGTTTTGCACAGGATACTGACTCCAATTGAGATTTATCTGCGAATTGAAAACGGGACAAAAGTCGTTGTTTTAACCGTAGATACCTAAGTTTAGGAACTACCCTTCGGGTGTGTACCTAAATTTAGAAACTGTTATAATATAACTAGTTTGACTAGAAACATTATCTCTATATCAGTGTATAACCCGTTGCGGGTGTACCTTTATATTCTAGAACACTAAAGTGTTTCATTATATAAAGATGATATTGAGATATACACATTAGATGTGAATAACAGAATTTATATTTTGAATATAAATAAATCTCAAATATATATAATGACAAACAAATAGCTCAAACTGATTTGATCAGAAGAAACTAATTGTGGCATTGTTGTCTGGGACACAATTAAACAAGACTCGTATATCCGCATTTTTGAAGAGTGGATACTCGAACTGATTTGATCTCATATCAATAAAGTCTACGAATCTAGTTTATTAGGCAAAGTGCCTAAAACACTATTTACTTGGTAAAAGTGTAAATGCCACTGATCTGTGAGCCCTAGTTCATAGTGAAGCAAGTGGGCCCATGTCTAGCTAGGCTAGATGTGGATATGAATATTTCGTGAACCTATACGGATGTGGCATCACGTTATGGTTATGTGTTTCTTTTGAAGAACACAAATCAGAAACTTTTAAAGTTTCGACACGAAATAGACAAAAAGATCGGCTAAAGTATTAAACCGTCACGGTGAGACCGTAATGGAAAATACTTAAGCAATAAGTTTCTAATATTCTTGAAAGAGTATAGTATTCTTTCAAATGAGGACTCCTCCCGGAACACGTCAATTTGACGGTGTGTCCGAACTGATAAACCAATTTTGTTAGACATGATAAGGTTAATCACGAGTCGCTCTGAGCTATCATTTCCTTCAACAGATAAGCTTAAACAGTGCAAGAACTTATTTAGAATAAGGTTCCATAAAATCTGTTAGACAAAATTCATATTAGATATGAACGGGAAAGAAACCGGGTTCCTCATTCCTGATAATTTGGGTATGCTGGGCATATGTTTGGATGATACCAAACTAAAACCCAAATTGGATAAATGCCAATTGTAGGTTATCCTATGGATACCAAAAGTATTGTACTTATACAACTCATGAGAGAATAATTAGATTGTTGCTCACCATGCGGTTTTCCTAAGAGGAATACCGATATGCTGTGGTAAGTGGGAGGATAGTAAAACTCGATGAAAATCGGAGTAATACTGTTCAAGGCACCAAGTCCTACTGGAACACAAATAGTTCATCAAGGATGAAACTATTCCATTAATCTTCGAATACACAAGAACCGCGTAGATCGGAGAGAGTTAGAAAACAACCTGGGGTATGGGTTTCTGATCTCACCTCGTAAAGATGTCTATCTTTTGAGGTATACCAACTGACTACGTATGAGGAAGTGATACAAGGTATCGACTCCCTATTATGACAAAGTGTCATGAGTCCGAAATGGATTCCATGTATATCAACAAGTTTGGATACTAGTTGATGTACCGCAAGGCATTGTGTCTATTGGTACTGTATAAGTCTTCAAGGAAGACATACATGGATGGCAACATACCAACGTATAAAGCTAGGCTTTTAGCAGAAAGGTATCGTTATCAACATTTTGTTGACTACGATTCAACCTTTTACCTGTTTCCACGGTAAATCCATTTGGATAATGCTTGTTGATTCTGCATGTTTCATTTAAGAAATATGTCAGCTGAACGGGAAAATCGCTTTCCTGAAAAGGAAACCTTTTGGAGGATGTTTACAACATCCTGGCGGTTTTTTCATACCAAAAACTAGCAAACAAGGTTTGCAGGTTATTTGATCCATGTTTGGATTGAAGCAAGCATTGAGTTCTTGGAATTATCGTTTTGATGTAATCATAATAGTTTATGATTTAATTCAAAACGAAAATGATTCTTGTGTATATAAGAGGGTTAGTGGGAGCGCACTGACAGTTGCTGTCCTATAAAATAATGATAATATGTCATTTCTTGGAAATGATATTCCCATAATAATAATCGGTGAAAGCTTGACTTTTGAGAAAACTCTCCGAGAACTCGTACATTGAAAAATGTATGCGACCTGGTGTCTCATACGCTTTGAGCATATGGATTCACAAACAGGCCAATCAAAGTGATAATCACTGGATTGATGTTAAGAACATCCGTTAGTATCTTAGAGAACTAAGGATGCTGTCTTAGTCTATGGAGAATGAGAACTTGAAGTGACTGGGATCACTGTTGTAAGTTTCCTAACAGATAAAAATGACTATAAGTCGCAAAACGATACTACACAGTTTGAATAACGGTACAATGAGCTGGAAATCTTCCAAGCAAGATACTGTTACCGTATAAACAACAAATGCGGTTAATTGCTGCAGTTGAGGCAGCAATAGAAGCCATTTGGGTCGATACAAAATCTAATTAGATTAGATATAGTTCTGTTAGCAGCTGAGCTAGGCGTCAGCACAGGCTAAAGAATTAATGGTCTCATCAACGATCCAGATATATACTTCGATATTCATCTGATTCGTTCGAATCATACATCGTGATGATGTGATGATCGAATAAGTCGCATAAGATAATAATCATGCAAATCCACTGACGAAAGCCTTTTCTCAGCAGTTTGAGCCAACCGTACATAGTTTGGGTGTTAGACACTCAGTGACTGGCTATAGGCCAAGTGGGAGATTGTTGGACAATTATGACCCATATCGTCACTATTTGTACAGATCATGGTGTTGTAGTACAAATTAACTATGTGACAAAGGAGATTGCACTCTTATCATTTGTGATTAGATCACCTAGATGTATAAATGATGAGAGGTCCCTATGATTTGTTCCTGGATTGAGAATGATATGAGACAGTATCAATCCACGAAGGATAAATTATTAAATATCCATAGTCAGAGTATTATCGAGATTGGACATCGATAATACGTAAAAGACTAGTATTACACTTGTGCGCGTTGTGAGGGCACAACGACATAGTTATCATATATTTGGGTATAGGATACTCATGCAAGTGTAATATGAGGTTGTGTTTCACCGATAGTACGGGAAACAGCTTCGCTCTGGATAAGACCCCTTCAGAATTCCATTGGTAGTATGACTATGTGTCTATGGAAGTCCGAAGTCAGGGTAGGTGTATTTGGTCTTAATCTGAGACTTGCACCGCTAATACTTTCGAAAATCAATATACTTTGGTTGCGGTCGTCCAGGGCTTTAACAGGTTCTGTGTACGCCAATACTGGCTATATTGAGAATCGTAGTGTGTTGGGTGTGATGTCAAGACGGAAGTGTCACTCCAGTCATATGGAGATGATGATCATATAGGATACGGGACTGGTTCTCTTAAATGCTGCAGCTATCGGGATAAAATGACAAGGTCAGGTTTATCCGATTATAGAGACTAGTCACCAGACATCCGACATATGCTTCGTACGGGGCAGACACAATTCAAGCCCCAGACCTAGCACGTGATCATCCGATACTGGACAGAAATACGCAATACTACGTATACTACGCCTGATATAGATCCTTTATTCCTGTAAGGATATTTCTGGAGAATTGTGTAGGCATGGCGCTTTGCTAGAGGACAACCTTGTCTTGTAAATCGGTATAAACGTAGTACGAGGTACTTACGTGTTCGGATAGTCCGACGACCGAATTTACTGCCAACATATCCGGGGATCTCATGGGTCGCTTCCCAAAGATTCACCGATGACATATGACTCGCACTTTAGATTAATCTGGGATTAATAAGATGAGAGAGAAAATTAATCTGGGATTAATTGCGGAGATATTTTATCTGGGATAAAATATCAATTAAAGAGAGATAACGGTTAATTTGTAATTAATCGAGAAATTAATATATTTGATATATTAAACGAAATTGGATTTCGACGTGGAATTAAAATTAGATTTTAATTCGGGCGAACGAATTAATTTAGAATTAATTCGTTAGCGACATGAATAGTAATTATGCTAGACATTTATTATTTAATTAAATTTAGATTTAATTACGTCGCAACGGAAAATTCATTAATTTGGAATTAGCGAACCCGAGCCCGAGATTATTTGCGAGCGCATTCGCATTTCGAATTCGAGTGTGGCACGCAAGTCAAATCAAGCGTCAAATCATTAGTCGCATCAAGCATCAAATCACATTCACTTTGAGTGATGTGACACTTGATTGATTGATGTGATTGATTGATGGTAGTTGTTGGAATGCATTTACCATTTGACTTTTTGAAAGCCAAATAAATGGTAAATCATTTAATTATTTTTTGGAAAATATAAATGGGTATCAGATACACATTTTACACAACAACACATCATCTCTCCTTCTCTCTTTCTTTTTACAACACACGCCCAAGGGGCTGTGAAAAAGCTTATTGGTTTCTTCCAAAACCGTGAGCAGTGGGAAGCAATGAGTGGGATTTTGTGGAAAAATCACAAGTGCTAACACACTTACGAGATATGCGAAAGTGATAGGGAAGTCCACCCATGAGCTGGGAACCATTCGACGAAGCTTGGAGCTTGTTCGAGGAGCTCAAAAACATAAAATGGAGGAGCATGGACTGCTCACTGCCGAGTCCACTGGAAGGGCAGAAAGTTATTTTTGTTCGTCGCGCGTCGCTCAACCGATCGATGTGAGTATTCTGCAACTTCGTCGATTAGTATTCGCACATATTTCATGCTTATTATTGATCTTGGGACCTTAATAGAAACCACACATCTGTCACAGGCTATCTATATTATACTTGGGATATAGATGAGAACATCAAATCTGTTCGGTATAATATAGTCAACTTTCAATTTACGATCTCTAAATAACACTCGGAACTGATTTCCGAATTTATACCACGGTCATGGATTTACTAGATCATAAATAAGTGCGGATGTCTATACCAAGTACACAAGACTGACATATCTTATTTTGATACGCACTAGATATCATGAGCATCAGTCCACACCCAACGAACAAGCGGAGGTCTGATCTAAATAGATCGGTGACGTGACTGCCATCAAAGTGTAGAGGATAACTCATATATCCCACTGTGGTATCTCAAGTCGAAGGAACATTATGCTCGCTCAACTCGAGAAGATTCCTATTGACGTTGGTGTACCATCTATTAGGAAATCTTCAATGAGTCGTTCAGTGTCTTATCAAATAAACACCTACATGTCTATATGAGTCTCCCGAGACTCATGGTTCACTGGGATAAACCATCGGACAAGTTATGATATACGACATGTACTGGTCTCAGCAGATTTTACTAACCGACCCGTGTTAGTAAATCTTGACTAGGAACTTTATTTAAGGATATACATCTTATAGTACACTTCCCAATGTCAATTACAAACTACGTTATAACTGCGAACTATATTTTAAATCCTAAGGTCTTTGTCTAATATACACGTATCACTAAACCAGATTTAGTTTCGATCTAATCAGAATCAGATATTTAATCGTAATTAGATCGAATAAGTGTATAAAAGATAAGTGTGCTACCATTAAATTAGTAATATTATAGAAAAAAGAATTGCTCGTATTTATGAATCGAACATAAATACGATCCGGATTGGCACTCTGAGCACTAACCCTAACAATTATCTCATATAAATTTTTCCTGGGGAGAACAAAATTGAATTTGTTCTCCCCACAGACGCCGTCATTTATGAAGGCGAATAAAGTATGATTTAAAATGAGATAGAAAGAGAGTCATGGGCTTTATCTGTTGTAATCGGGCCTCACACAAGAATATGATTACCAAGTTCTATACGAGTTATACCTCTTTGCGTCCACTGAATGATTGGTCCTACAAAAGTCAACGACCTCTTGATTAGAGTCTTCCCCTATCCTTAATTCTCAATGATTTGTAATAAAATTTTATACTTGTAATTAATGATCTCTCTATATTTTCACCGAACCGTTTTTCCTACAAGATTTATGATATTTATATGGTGAATGGTGTTGAGGTGTCACTTTTCGGTTGACACATGTCCACTTCTATGATGTGCATATAGCTCGGAGGGACGAAGGTGTGTCCCTCCGGAGTGGGTTGACTCCGGAGTGCATAGACGCTTGGAGGGTGTTCTAAATTCTCTTATCTAGTAGCATAGTTGTGAGTTGACAGGTGTCATTCACCAATTGGATCAATTTCTGCCTGCGGCAGGTCCATTTGCGATAACTTGCTAAGGAAAATTCATTTGTAGGGAGACACGTGGCCAATTGAGTATAGCTAAATTTAGGCACCTACAATCATAATAACATGTTATCTACCCTAACTCACGATTTGTATAGAACGATCGTATTTCATGGCAGTTCTTCTCGCCTCTCGACGTCTCTATCATCTCGGGTAAGTGCTTCATAATCTATGCACGTTTTTTTTTTGTTTGTTTTGATTGTTGTCTTTCCTTTCATATTATTGTATATGCAGTTATGGCTCGTTTGACATTAACAAGAAAGAATTTTAATATTGAGAGAAAGAATCGAAATGTGAAGACAATGTAGAATCGAAATGTGAAGACAATGTAGAGGACTTATGAGCTTGTGGTTCACTTATTAAGCATGTGGAATCGAAATGTGAAGACAATGTAGAATCGAAATGTGAAGACAATGTAGAATCGAAATATCATTAAGCATGTGGTTCACTTATTCTTCATGAATATTTTGAGTGGCCTAACATTACATTAAAGAATTCGTAGCAGGACTTATGAGCTTGATTTTGTGTCAAAAAATAATGCATCTTATGTGTGTAAGACGTGAAATAAGTATTATATTTTTTTAGCATTATTTGTTTTGTGAGAGATTTTTAACCATCTGTGTGAGTCAAAGCATCAAGCCAAAGACAAGTAATATTGTGTGTTGATAATGCGTATTAATATTCCAAATTAATAAGAAAATCATAAAAGATATTTAATATATTTTCAAATTTATCTATCCATAACCCATATTAATTCTCTCATTCAACAAAACATATAATTTTTTACAATTAAACTCATTTACACTCTCTTTCTATTCTCTCTTCATGATAAACTCATGTTAACCTCATAAAACACATTCCTGCCTTAAACTCCCTTAAAATATCGCAACTTGGTTGCGCATTGCACTCTCTAACTTTAACTTATGTACATGAATGGTTAAAACACACCTCAAAGTGGATAATTTCCCTTTGGCGTATTGCAAAAATTTAGAAAACACCCAGCTGGCCAAAACAATGATAGGGAGATAAGGGAGATAACGGAGGCACACTGAATATCCCTTTTCCATCATCCCAAAACCCGGTCCAATATGACGGCGTCAATGGTCCAACTCCACCAGACGTTACCGTCTCCTCAGGCACCTCCTCCTTCACAGCCACGTTTCTCACTAAAGCCTCTGTTTCCTCAAACTTCCTCTTTTTCCCACAATCATCTTTCAATTCAGAACATTCAGAATCCAAATTCCCAACTTCAAGAGGAAAATTAAGTATCGCTTTGCTTCCACGTAGCCTAAACGCAGCGTTGTCATAAGCTTTCGCAGCTTCAATGGCAGTATCAAAAGTTCCAAGCCAAACCCGGGTCCCTTTTTTAGTCGGGTCACGTATTTCAGCTGCATATTTGCCCCACGGCCGTCTCCTTACTCCTCTGTAATGCTTTTCCTTATCAGCGCCCAATTCTTTATCAATAACCGCAACTGGGTTACTAACATTGGAGCTCAACTCGAAGCATTTAGTTTTGGGTATTGCTAGGTTTATAGAAGGCTTGCGTTGACTTAAAGTGCTTGGAGACTTTTGTGAACTTTGAGGTTTGTTCTTGTTGATGTGCTGCTTGGGTTCATTCAATTGATCCGATACGTTGATATCATTAGGTGTTGTGTGTTGGAGGTTGAAATTATCCGTTGAATTAAAGTCAGCGAGAAGATACTGGCGGAGAAATTCTAAGGTCGAGGCTGAGGGTGAGGCTGAGGCAAGAGACGGCATTTGAGGGGGGAAAATTAATTAACTGAAAGAAGAGGAATTAAATTGGTTGAGCTTATTGAGTGTGGTGGGATTTTTATTTAAAGGGGGAGAATGAGGAGGTTTCGGAATAGGCTTCTTGGATAGGAAGAGGAAGCATCGTGAAGTAGTGTGATAACAGAAGTTAAGTGGAAATACTTTTATGAGAGTTTGCTTCTAAAGATGATGACGTATTTGTTGTTTCTCTCTGTGAGGGTGGGGTCCATGACTCTGACTAATTGTCTTTCAATACATTTTCTGTTTCCCGGCTATTTCGGAGATGCTACTTAATGAAACTTTGGACTTTTAAGAAGTTCCAGTTAGGGGTTCACGGGTCGGGTCAGATTTTTTAATTTTTTTTAGACCCAATTGGGTTGGGTCAATCGGGTCCTTCGACCCGCGATCCGAAATTTGAGAAGTTGACCCGCGCGGGTCGGGTCGCATCGGGTCGAGTCGACATAATATGAAGAGTATGTAAGGACATTGCCATCCAACTACAATTGTTTCTTGTTAAATTTGTATCATAAAAAATATATATATTATAATTGTAATATTATTTACTTCGGGTCGGGTCGGGTCGGGTTCGGGTTGACCTGAAAATAAATTTTAAAATTGATAAACCCGACCGGGTCGGGTCGGGTCATTACGGGTCTGGTCGGGTCGCGGGTCGACCTGACCCTATGAACATCCCTACCTGACTCCCACTTAGACCTATATTATAAAGTAGCTGGCACCGGCGCGATGCTCGAATTTATTTTGTTTTTATCGGATTATTTGTATTTTACATTAACCCCCCCCTTAAGATTTACATTATTAACATGTATTATTTCTTAATATACTGATGATGGAAATTTTTGTTCATGATTGGTATTGTCTATGAATAGAGATGATAAAATCCGGACCCGGATTCGAATTTGGATTCAGAAATGATTTTCAAGTCTCGGGTCCGGACCAAGATCCGGGAAAACTCATCCGAATCTGGACCCGAGCATACATGAGTTCGGGTATATCCGGATTCGGATCTAAAATCTACATTTTCTATATTATGACTGTCTCACTGAACTGATATTCATATAACTTATAAGCAGCCTGCAATGCAGGTTGTTCAGCCAGCAAGCATGAACAAGATGATAAATTACAAAACACATAAGAATGATTAAGTTTGAATATTCTCCAATCTTTTAACATGAAATATGACATGAAAAAAACATAAACTACAAATTCAACATAATATAATTACAAGGAAAAAACACATAAGCATGATAAATTTAGAAACTTTCTTGATCAATTGTCATTCCTTAAATCATCAGGATCAATCACTTGTGAAGCATTAATTATCTGTTCTTCAACTTCAAGATCTTCAAGCATTTCACGACCTAACAATAGAATAATAAATAAATATATATTAAAGTTGTGTTAGTGGTAAAATAAATGTCTATTAGAAATACATATGAATTTTACAATAAATAAGTGGTTTTTGCCTCGAATCTCACTCCACAACCAATTTTAAGTACATATCAACACCTCCAAAGTATCTAGATGAAGTCTACTACGATGAGGACTTAAATGCCTACCTTCGATGCTAAAAGCAGACTCAGAAGCAACAGTAGAAACAGGAATAGCCAAAAAATCTCTTGTAATCTCAGCAAGTACATGATATTTGCCCTTGTTATTACTCCACTATAACAAAATATCAAAATTGCTAGTCGGAGGTAAAATACCCTCATCTAAGTAAGTCTCCAACTCAGACTTAGATTGCTTATAGTTAATTTCTTGGGAGATAAATAAGTCACATTCCACTATACTCTCATCCATCAAAATAGTAGATTGTGTTGTTGAACCAGATCGAGAACTACCAATTCCTAAGGCACCTCCTCCAACTTGACCCAGGCCCACTGCATGTTTTGCTTCATATTCACGCACCAAATCAGAGAAAATCTTAAATACTCTATCAATATGATATGAAGATGCGTCTCCATAAATCTTTGGGAAAAAAAAAGTTAATCATCAACTTCTTAAACCTAGGATCTAGCATGTTCCCTACAGCCATCACTCCATGAATAACTTCTCAATACTTCTCATACTTGACACCATTTTAGTAGCCATTTTCCTAATCCCTCCAATATGTGATTTCTCCCATAAATTCATTGATAATCTAATTTCACATATCTTAGGAAAAAATACATTTGAGCTGGGATATCGAGTTCCTGAAAAATTTCTGTCAACTTAGAAAACACCTTCAAATGCTCACACATAATCTTTGCTAACTCCCAATCTGACTCACATGACAGACATTTATAATTTTTATCATGTTCCTTCAACCAAACAAATGCATCTTTATATAAGGAAGTTCGTTTGGAAATTTCCCGAAAAGCTAATCATAGGTTATTCGCTCCATCGGAACAATAGGGCCGCTATGCTCATTACTAAACTTGTTGAAGAGATGAAATATAACCAAGATAGTACTTAACATTAAAAAAGTTGAATTCCAACAAGTTTTACAATTATTTTTTTTGTCTCCTTAATACCTAATTGACGTACTGCAACTTTAAATTTTTCAACTCTTCCAGATGTAGCTGTCCAATAAAGCACTGAATCTCTTATCTTTTCAACACATTTTTCCATTATAGACATTTTATCTTTCACTATTAAATTCAAGATATGAGCACAACAACGCATTTGAAAAAATTTCTCACCCATAATCAATGAATTTTGTGAAAATTTATCAAGTTACATGTCAATCATATAATCATTAGCAGAACAATTGTCTACAGTCAAAGTTGACACATTCCTATCAATATTCCAATCAATCAAGCACTCGTCTAAAATATTACACATCACTTCACCAATATGTGGAGTAGACACATATATAAACCTTATAATGAAAACAAGTTATGTTATTAAAATCATTAAAATGTATTTATATTTAAATATATATAATACAAATGAGAAGATGTTACCTTATGAAACGACTCCATAGAACTCATAAGTTATCAATATAATGTGTCGTAACAACCATATATCCTTTTTTTTTCTAGTTATTAACAGTCCATATATCTGTAGTAATTGCAATTCTACTCTCACAAGATTCCAATGAACTGATTATCCTTGACTTCTCGATTTTATAAAGCTTCAAAATTCCATTCTTTATAGTGATCCTACTTATTGTATCAAATGTTGGTTGAAACAACTATAATAATTCGTGAAACCCATGATATTCAACAAAGGAAAGTGGAAGCTCGTGCAAGATAATCATTCTTGCAGTCGTAATCATCACCGTAATCATATCACATTTTGGGCGGACAATATTTTCCAGTGAAGTAGTTCCATCCCGTTTAGTGGTATATTGTAAATGCATCTGGTTTACGTCCCTGAAAGATTTTCTTAAACAACAGTCGTAATGTTTCCTCAAGTGTGAAGTCCCATTAGAATATTTTCTTGTCAAAACTTTACCACAATAGTTACATATAGCATCAATATCTCCACCATCATTTTTTTTTACCTTTTAAAATAGTTCCATACATTTGAAGTTAGCCTTCTACTGCCAGACGATTTGGATGAACCTTCTGCCACCTGACTCACCTCAATATCTTCATTATCTCTCTTTCATCGATCACCAATTAAATTAAAACCAGGGCCACGGCCACATCCACGCCCTCTTCTATGTCCACAACTACTTTGACTTTTTACATGTGTCGAATCCTGTTCAACTTCAACAATATTAACATCATCTTATGTGGTGTTAATCTCATCCAATCTAACTTCCATGTTACCAACAGTATTTTCAGAGATATTGTCCAATATCCCTTGCTCATCTTCACCCATTTTTCGTCAAGACTCAAGACCTAGCAGTGTAGCACCCACAATTATAAAATTTCAGTCATAGCTCAATTTTGTAAAACCCATGATATTCAACAATTATAAAATTAAAAATCATACATCATAATCAGAGACTCACAAAAAATGACATTTTTCTTTTTTAAAAAAATTAACCGATCTACCAAAATATTTTACGAAACTAACTAAAATGAAGCAGCAAGCCAACAACTGAGAAAAAACATGCAAAAATGAGAAATGAGTAAACATGCAAAAGCAAAGTGTAAAGTAAAATGAAGTTGCACCAAATGCAGATGATGACTTATGAGGATGACGACTGATGTAAGAACTGAGAGTCTGAGAAGAGAGGGATGAAGATGATGAGATGAAGAGCATGAGATGAAGATGATGCGATGAAGAGCTGTGGGTTGCGGCGATGGAGTTGGAGTGAAGTGAGCTGTGGGAGTGAGAGTGTGAAATCATGACTTCAGATGCAGTAAATGAGAAGATAAGATTATGGATTCAGGATTTTACCTTTTTGCCTTTTTACTTTTTTATTTTTTAAATTAATCGGATCCGGTTATGTCTGGGTCTTTAAAATCAGGATTCGAGCCGCAAAAAAAAAAAAAAAAAACTTGCGGACCCGGATCTTTCCGGACTTGGATCATTCCGAATCTTCCAGATTAGGATTTTTTGACACTCATATCTATCAACCCATGTCCTTCAGTTTGATCTTTGGAATCCTTTCAATTATTTCGAGGACTCTCAATATGAAGCTAATTAATCATAGGGAAATTCGTTGACTCCATTGATTGCTCCAAGTATGTGATCAAATTCTCATAATCTTATTTTTTTGCTTTTTTTTTTTTTTTTTTTTCACTTTTCAGATTGAGATGATATGATCGTGCTAACTTAAAAGGGGATTTTGCAAAAATGGGAACCAATAATTTGAACTAAAGAAAACCTAAAGATTACTTTTTCCTATAATCGGCTAAAATTCTATGAAGATCATTAATAGAATAATAAGGACGCAAAATCCCAAGAATAATACGTCATTGGAACCCTCTTAAATTAGCAAACTGCCTAGATCGCTCTAGAAAGAAGCTGGCTTGCACCCCAGGTTCTTTTTTATTCGCATTTTAACTTCTTGAATTCAAGCATTTAAGTTTGGTTTATCGGTTTTAATTTAACTGATTGCGTATTGCCAAATCAAATAATACGAAGGGATATCAAAATTTGTTTTATTGAGAGCACTATAAAATCTCATCTCATGCAATGGATGCATTGAATTAAAAAATTAACATCATTTAATTACTTCCAACAATTAACCTAGTAGAGCTAGCTCTTCTATTCTAGATCAATATGCAGAAAGAAACATAAATTTGTCAAGCTGAAAGGTTATACCAAGGGCATGTCATCAATGTATGCATCATTCTCATGATCAATGATCCAATTGACAGCATCCTCAAGGCCAGCGTTGCTAGGAAAAACAAACAAAACAATTCAACTTTCGGGGCATAAAATTAAGCACAAATTGAAACTAACAGGCCTTTAGGTTACAAGAATATTGAAATGCTCACGCTGCTCGAGCATGCAAGAATCCTGATGCTTCCATGACATTGGGAAGCTTCTTGTCAACTTCCATTACAGTCATGTTCATAAACGAAAGTACATAATTGATTGATTCAATAAATATCAAATTACCTTTAGAGATATGCAAACATCAACCTGAGATACCTTTCGACCATCACAATTACCAAATATACATAGATTACATGATCCTTTCATGTTAAAAAGAAAGAGAATTCTACCAATTACAAGATCCCTTCATGTTAGCACATGAAAGAGACCTCTGTGAGAGAGCCTGTCATTGCAGGTGCAGCGAGAGAGATAGTTCCATCTAAGGGCTTGAGTAACAACGAATCAAACTTGATTCATACACAATTATCTTTGGAGGCGATTCTTTCTTGGAATTGATCATGATTTTATTGAATTTCAAAGCTTTCTGTAGAATCCAAATTGCATTCACTCACCACCACCACCATAATTGCTAGCATCCAAGGCAACTTTAGGTGGGATTGAAAATGGTGGTGCAACTTTTGACAATGAAACAAACTTCCAAGACTACTTTAGGTGGAGCACTATTGTTTTGTTGACATTTGAGCCTTGTGTTTGGTTATAAATTGAGAGCTCATTGATAGCTCAAAGCACCCCAAAAACATTAAGCTTCAAGAGAGAAAACTTAGAGATTGTGTAGAAGTGAGGTTTTTTGTAATGTTTAAACACTTTGTAATTTCTATTCTTGTAAGTAATAGAATCGGTTTTTCCTCAAAAACACTCTATAGTGATCAGAGAATCACAATAAGGGGTATCAATAGCATTGGTTATACATTGGGGTCGTAAAATCGAAGAACGGAACTCGGTTCAGAAACTTCAGGTTTTGGGAAATTGTCAAAAATTATTTTTTGAGCATACCATCAGCTAGTTCATGTCAAGACGAGCACGGTGATATTTTTCGACGATCGACGGAGGTCCAGGGACGCCGCACACACCGGCGAGTGAAGCCCACCCTCATCCACGCGCCACACGCGCGGCTGGAGGTTGAAGACGCTGATGTGTCATCCACGTTATCGCCACGTCAGCACACGTCAGCCCGAGTCATCAGCCACATTAGCAACACGTTTATACACAGTCAGCGCCACATCAGCAACCATGTCATCTCCATGTCAGCAAGTCGGTCCCATTTTCACACGTGTCAGACACGTCAGCAACCCCGATAAATTTCACTGAGCCCCTGTAGTATTTGAAATTTATATTTTAACCCTATAAGTTTTTAGAAATTTACAAATTAGTCCATGTATCAGATTTGGACCAATAAAGTATCTAATCCACCATTTTCGACCGTTCCGGACGCAACAGTGACTTCTAATTTGTGAAAATCAACCCCGATTTTGTCCTATATTCATTTTAAACTTTAAACTTAAAATACAAATGGAAGATTCCCTTATGATGTGATGATCAAGCTGACAAAAACCAATTACTCCCTCTGGAGGCCTCAGATGATAGATTATTTACACTGCAAAGATCTGTTCGATATGATCGAGGTGAAGGGAGTGAGACCAGATTCTTTCAAAGAAAGTGACTAGAATAAACTCAACAACAGAACTCTAGGTTAGATTAGGAAGTGGATTGGCCACAATATCTTCCATCACGTAGCACATGATACAGATGATTACGAAATATGGATAAAATTAGAAGGCATGTTCCAGGCCAAGACAGTTTGAAATAAAGCCATGTTAATGAGACGGTTGGTGAATTTGAAGCTACAGAGTGGAACTTCCATTGTAGAACACACCAATGAGTTCCAGAGCATGATGAATCAACTCTTTGTAGTAGATATGCAGCTAAGAGATGAAGTACAAGACCTCATACTACTTAATTCTTTTTCTGATTGCTGGTAGACATTTTTGGTTACTCTCAGCAATTCGGCTGCAGAAGGTAAACTTACCGTGCCTATGGTAAAAGATGTCATGTCAAATGAAGAGTCTAGGAGAAAAGACGTTGGCTCAGAACAAATAGAAGCCCTCATCACAGAGACTCGAGGAAGATATCAAAGAAGATAATGAGGGGGAGGCAGAAGCACAACCAGAGGTAGATTCTCAGATAGAAGGAAGCCTACCTATAAGTGCTACCATTGTGACATAGAAGGCCACTTAAAGAAGAATTATCAGAAACTGCAACGAGAGCGGGGCCAAGGTAATCACCAGCTGAAGAATAACGAATGAGAGACAGTAGTTGTTGTCAAAGCAGATTTAGCTATATGCTCCATACATGAAGAAACATGCATTCACACCGTAACCCAAGATGTTGAGTGAATGGTAGATACTGCAACATCCTACCACGTCACTCTTCATGGAGATTTCTTCACAACTTATAAAGCATGAGACTGTGGTTCAGTGAAGATGGAAAATATCAGTTCCTCCAGGATAATATGAATGGGTGATATTCAGTTGTGGAAAAATGTCGGGTGTACATTAACCTTAAAGGATGTCATGTATGTTCCAGAACTTCGGCTGAATGTACTCTCGAGGATAGCCCTTTACAAACAGGGCTATAATAGTCACTTCAAAAATGGCACATGGAGAATGACAAAAGGTGTCATGGTTGTAGTATGATGACATGCTTGCGGCACACTATACAAGACTCATGTGAAGATTTATGTAAACAGTCTCAATCTGGCTGAAAAAAAGATTCTCAAAATTTTTGGAACCAGATACTCGGTCACATGAGTGAGAGAGGGTTGTTTACCTGACCAAGAAGGAGCTTACCAAGGATTCTGCATTAGGTCCTTACAACCACTACTTGTTTGGTAAGAAACACATAGTCTCGTTTAAATTCTTTTATACGAGAAGATCAGAGTTGCTCAGTCCGGTGCACTCTGATGTTTGTGGTCCATTTGAGGTTGATTCACTGGGCGGTAACAAATATTTTCTGACTTTCATTGATGATACTTCTCGGAAAATATAGGTGTATCTCCTAAAGATAAAGGATCAGGTCCTAGATCAGTTCAAGATGTCCACGCCATGGTAGAACATGAAACATGTAAGAAGCTGAAATGCCTCTGCACAGACGATAGAGGCGAGTACAGTTCTAGGGAGTTCGATGCCTACTGCAGGAGACACAACATTCTACATGAGAGAACTGTTCCACGTACCCCACATGATAATGGTGTAGCTGTAAGAATGAACCACACCATTATGGAGAAAGTCAGAAGTATGATCAGTATGACTAAGCTGCCAAAGCCATTCCGGGGAGAAGCTGTTCGTGCCGCTAGCTACATGATCAATAGATCACCATCTGTACCGTTGAATTCTGAAATTCTGGAGAAAGTGTGGTTTGGTAAGAATCCCTCATACTGTCACCATAGAGTATTCAGTTGTTTAACCGTTGCACATGTATCCAAAGAGCTCAGGCAGAAGCTCAATGTAAGGATAAATCCATGTATATTCATAGGTTATGGATAATTTGGATATATACTATAGTATCCGAAAGAAAAGTGGTCATCAGAAGCCATGATGTAGAGTTTCTTGAAGACTAAACAATTGAAGACATTGATGTTGGACATTATGACCCATAGCGTCACTATTTGTACAGATCATGGTGTTGTTGTACAAATAAACTATGTGACAAAGGGGATTGCTCTCTTATCATTTGTGATTAGATCACCAAGATATATAAATGATAGGAGGTCGCTATGATTTGTTCCTGGATTGAGAATGATATGAGACAGTATCAGTCCACGAATGATAAATCATTAAATATCCCTAGTCAGAGTATTATCGAGATTGGACATGGATAAATGCGTAAAAGACTAGTAACGACATAGTTCTCATATATTTAGGTATATGATACTCATGTAGGTGTAATAGGAGGTTGTGTTTTACCGATGGTACGGGAAACAGCTTCGCTCTGGATATACCCCCTCAGAATTCCATTGGTAGTATGACTATGTGTCTATGGAAGTCCGAAATCAGGGCAGGTGTATTTGGTCTTAACCTGAGACTTGCACCGCTAATACTTGCGACAATCAATATACTTTGGTTTGGTCGTCCAGGGCTTTAACAGGTTCTGTGTACGCCTCTTCTGGGTATATTGAGAATCGTAGTGTGTTGGGTGTGATGTCAAGACGAAAGTATCACTCTAGTCATAGTGGAGATGATGGTCACGTAGGATACGAGACTGGTGCTCTTATATGCTGCAGCTATCGGGATATTATGACTAGGTCATGTATATCCGATTATAGAGACTAGTTACCATACATCCGACATATGCTTCGTACGGGGCAGACACAATTCCAGCCCCAGGCCTAGCACGTGATCATCCGATACTGGATCGACATACGCAATACTACGTATACTACGCCTGATATAGATCGCTTATTCATGTAAGCTTGTTTCTAGAGAATTGGGTAGGCATGGCGATTTGCTAGAAGCCAACATTGTCTTGAAAATCAGTACAATGTATACTAGAGGTACTTACGTGTTCGAATAGTCCGACGACTCGATTACTGCCAACATATCCGGGGATCTCATGGGTCGCTTCCGAAGATTCACCGATGATGTATGACTCGCAATTTATTAATCTGGGATTAATTAGATGAGAGAGAAAATTAATCTGGGATTAATTACAGAGATATTTTATCTGGGATAAAATATTATTTAAAGAGAGAGAGAACGATTAATTTGGAATTAATCGATAAATTAATATATTCGATATATTAAACGAAATTGGATTTCGACGCGAAATTAAAATCGAATTTTAATTCGGGTGAACGAATTAATTTAGAATTAATTTTTTAGCGACGTGAATAGTAATTATGCTAGGCATGATTATTTAATTAAATTAGATTTAATTGCGACGCAACGGAAAATTCGTTAATTTAGAATTAACGAACCCGAGCCCGGGATTATTTGTGAGCGCATTCGCATTTCGAATTCAAGTGTGGCACGCAAGTCAAATCAAGCGTCAAATCGCTAGTCGCATCTAGTGTCACATCATTCGTCAATCAAGTGATAGATGTCTTTCACTTTGAGTGATTGACACCAGTCACTATTCATGAGTGATGTGACTTGATAGAGGTAGTTGAAAGGCTTTAATGCCTTGACTTTTTGAAATTGAAAAATTGGTATATGTTTAATTTTTTGGGAAAATCAATTAAGATATACAAGTAATTTCTTCTCTCTCTTTCACATAGCTCACAGTTTGAGCTTTCCCTCCTCTCCCTCTCTCGGTTTTGAACCAACTTTTTCTCTTTTTTGGCAAGGCCGAATATAGCAAGGATGAAGATGGTGATTTGTGGAAAATCATCAAGGTGCTAGCACACAAGGAGGCATACAAAGTGATAGGGAAACCATCTCATGAGCATAGAATCACCATTGTTGAAGCTTGGAGCTTGGAGCACACATGGAGGACAAAAACCCACCTTGGCCGAGAGCTTCACCAACAAGGAGGAAAAATATTTTCTTCGATGCATCCAATCCGTTCATTGTGAGTATGATTCCGCCATTCTCCTTTGTGTATTCACATGTGTTTCATTGCTTGATAATGATAATTGGGACTTAATAGAAACCCAACAATGGTATCTAGAGCCATTTTGAGCATGAAACATGATTAGGGTAAAATTTGGGTAAAAATGATTTGAGCATATTTGGATGAAATTGGATGTTTGAGTATGCTTAATTGATGATTACATGGTGTTATGCATTGTCAATTTGATGAATTTTGAATTGGACAAATTTTCCCCAATTGACTTAGCTTGGCCGAAAGTCACTGTTGCCCTAATTCTTGGTAATTTTTGTTTCGTTGATCATTGGATGACTTGAAACGATTGGGAAATGTTGATTTAATGTCGATTATGGATTTAATTGGATTGAAACCGAATCAGATATAAATAACCCCAAATTGCCGAGAGTTAATAAGCATGAAATGGGTTTGATTTTTTTGATAAAATGTGTTGGACATGTTTTGTTGTAAATGAGCATGATTAATTAGGCTAATTGATGTTTTAGAAATGTTAATTGGATAATTAATTATGTAATACACTTTGTGTAATTAAATTGTGAAATTGAAATTTTGTAATTTAATTAAGTTGGGCCAATTTTGGAAATTGGGCTTGTAAAATTGTTATTGGGCTTATTGGGCTTGGTTGTACCAATAAAGGTTTAGGCTAAATTGGTTGGATCCAATTGGGCCCAAAACCGTATCCATAAAGTCTAATTATGACTATTGGGCCTTTAAAGTTTAATTGGGCCTAATGGGCCGAAATTGATTTCTAGGCTTATGGGGTGATTCCTTGATTGGGCTTGGTTGCCGAAGCCCACGCCTTAAGAAATTAATTGAAAGCCCATTAGACTTTAATTAAATTAACGTTGGACGTTAATCGGGCTTTGAGACCCGAAACGATTAAATTTGAAATTTAAGTCGTAAAGGTTCGTCAAATAAAGTGTAGTATTTAATTTGGAATTAAATAACGAATTAGTATTAAATACAAATTGAATTGGATTTAATTATGTAGTTTAATTTAATTCAAGAATTTGTACTTTGAGTACTTATTCGCAAAACGAGTTTGAATCGCGTAAAATCAAATCGTTGTTTGAACATTGGATGATCATTAATTATCAGATTAATTAATTTGATTAGATTGATTGATAACATGCTTGTGTGAATACTTGATTGCGATGCATGAATAATGTATATCGGATGGATATTAGATGGGTGGGGCAATTTTAGAAATTGTTGTAATAAATTTAGAATTTATTATTTGGACCTGCGTGTCAAGCCTATTACCTCCTTATTCTTTGTATTCTCTTCTCACCTATTCCCCTCAATGTAAATGAGGTTTCTTTAGAAGTGTAGTGTAACATGTAGAAGTAAATACTTGTGCTAGAGGGAGAGAGGAAAGGGAGAGATTTGATCTAGGATCAATGTGTAAAGTATCCATCCGCATATCATTATTATTTTATTTATATGCGCTTTATTATGTGTTTAGAATGCATGTTTAAGGGTGTATGATGATGAGACCTTAACAAAGATAATAAATTGGTTGCCAATTTGCACTCGAAAAACTCTCGCAAAATATTAAGCGTTTTTCCTTCCATTGAGTGATTCTTACTCAAGATCCGAGACTGGCATTGGCTTGTTGGCCAAAGTCAAGGCCTTTGTCCGTCGAGGATGTGTTTGAATCACGAGAGCTTTGTTTCATATTGGTGTCTTGTCCAAGTTGTGGTTTGTTGGCCAAAGTCAAGACCACTTCTTGTCCATCGACATTGATTACGAAGGGTCAATGGGTCGCACTTAACTGGGATCACTAAGTTTGTTGTGCCAAAGCCAAGGCTTAGTTGATTCAGAGGAAAAAGGTTAGGCAATACATTGGATGTATTGGCATATATAAGATATATGTTTCGGACTTGGATGTCCCCCTACTGGATCTAGGAATTGGATTGGATCCAATTGATCTTAGAGATCTACCTAGTTAATTATCATACAATTTGTTGGCCAAAGTAAAGATTGTGTGATATTTAACGGGATCCTAGCCCACTAAGAAACACGGTTTCCCGAGTACTTGACAGAGGGTTAGAGGCTCGCCGAAAAATAGTGGGAGGCAAGAATTGAATTTGCAATATTCGTTAATTACTTGCCATACGTGCTCAAACAAATATATTTCGTCAAATAAATTAAATGTTAGTTGGACTAATATTTAAATCGTTGTTTTAATAAACAGTTGGACTGTATTCAAACTATTCATTTATATTTGTTATATAATTGGATTATAATAATCAATATATTTGATTTAATTAATTATAGTTGATTAAATAGTTGGACTTTAGTAATCATTATATAAATAGTGCCTAAATCGTTGATTAAATAGTTGGACTATTAGAATCAAGATATAATTGAAATATTGACATTTGAAACATAATCCTAGGGAAAATGTATTTAAATGGCTTAATTTTCAAATTGGGAATAAATTTCAGGATGGTCATGGAAACTAATAAGTTATTTTATGTGATAAAATAACATATTAGACCTAAGCCCGGAGTTAAGCAAATAGTAGAGCATGATCTTTGGAAGATTCATGTGATGATAACTTAAGTGCTTAATCCATTAAGCTTGCCAAGTAGATTCCTTAATTTCTTTGTCAGAACTAAGGGTTAGATCTTTAAAGTATGATATTGAAATTGAAGGATCTTCATAGATCTATTTTAGATCTTAGAAGGAAATTGCAATTGATAACTCTTGGAGAGTTAATGACTATTCTCAAGGAGATAAAGTCAAACTTTGCAATTAGGCAAGTAGCGCAAGGCGCACCTTACTTCGATATTCTACAAACCCAAGGCTTGGCCAAAGGCTTCTGGAATGTGGAAAATGGAAAAGGCAAAATCATTATAATCTTCTGGGAAGATAAAGGACAAATCCCAAAATGTCTGCCTAAATTGTGGCAAACGGGATCGCGGAAGCGTGACTGCCGTTTGGACAAAGCAGACATGAAGGAATTAAAGACAGGGCAAGGCTCTGACTTTAAATATGTTTGTCATAATTATGTTCACTAACTAGTATTGAAATTTGATTTTAAATACTGAGTGTGGTACATAAATATGTACTGATGATCAGAATCTGCTAAGAGCAGGATGCTGACTTCAGATTGAGATAAATCTGCGAATTGGAAACGGGACGAAAGTCGCTGTTTTAACCGTAGATACCTAAGTTTAGGAACTACCCTTCGGGTATGTACTTAAATTAGGAAAATGTTATAATGTAACTAGTTTGACTAGAAACATTATCTCTATATCGAGTATAACTCGTTGCGAGTATACCTTTATATTCTAGAACACTAAAGTGTTTTATTATATAAAGATGATATCGAGATAAACACATTAGATGTGAATAACAGTATTTATATTTTGAATATAAATAAATCTCAAACATATGACATGACAAACAAGTAGCTCAAACTGATTTGATCAGAAGAAACATATTGTGGCAGTGTTGTCTGGGACACATTAAACAAGACTCGTATATCCACACTTTTGAAGAGTGGGTACTAGGACGGATTTGATTCTATTCAAATGATGTCTACGAATCTAGTTTATTAGGTAAAGTACCTAAAACACCTTTACTTGGTAAAAATGTAAGTGCCACCGATCTTCTGAAATACAAATCAGAAACTTTTAAAGTTTCGACACGAAATAGACAAACAGATCGGCTAAAGTATTAAATCGTCACGGTTAGACCATGATGAAAATACTTAAGTAATAATTCTGAAATACTTGAAAGAGTATAATATTCTTTCAAAGAGGACTCCTCCCGGAACACGTCATCCTGACGGTGTGTCCGAACCAGAGTAATCGAATCTTGTTGGACATGATAAGGCTAATCATGAGTCGCTCTGAGCTACCATTTCCTTCAACGGATACGCTTTAACAGTGCAAGAACGTATTTTGAATAAAGTTCCAAAAAATCTGCTTGACAGATTTCATATTAGATATGAACGGGAAAGAAACCGGGTTTCACATTCCTGATAATTTGGGAATGCTAGGCATATGTTTAGATGATACCAAACTAAAACCCAAATTTGATAAGTGCCAATTGTAGGTTATCCTAGGGATACCAAAGTATAATACTTATACAACTCACAAGGGAATAATTTAATTGTTGCTCACCATACGATTTTCCTAGGAGGAATACCTATAAGCAGTGGTAAGTGGGAGGATAGTAAAACTCGATGAAAATCGGAGTAGTAGAAGTAATACTATTCATGGCACCGAATCTTAATGGAACACAAATAGTTCATCAAGGATGAAACTATACCAGTAATCTTCGAATACAAAAGAACCGCGTAAGTCGGAGAGAGAGAGTCAGAAAACAACTTGGGGTATGGGTTTCTGATCTCATCTCATAAAGATGTTAATCTTATTGAGGTATACCAACTGACTACGTATGAGGAAGTGATACAATGTATAGACTCCCTATTATGACAAAGTGTCATGAGTCTGAAATGGATTCCATGTATATCAACTTAGTTTGGATACTAGTTGATATACCGCAAGGCATTGTGCCTATTGGTACTATATAGTCTTCAAGGAAGACATACATGGAAGGAAACATACCAACGTGTAAAGCTAGGCTTTTAGCGGAAAGTTATCGTTATCAACATTGTGTTGATTACGATTCAACCCTTTACCTGTTGCCATGGTAAATCCATTTGGATAATGCTTGTTGATGCTGCGTATTTCATTCATGAAATATGTCAGCTGAATGACAAAATTGCTTTCCTGAAAAGGAAACCTTTTGGAGGATGTTTACAACATCCTGTCGGTTTTGTCGTACCAAAACTAGCAAACAAGGTTTGCAGGTTATTCGATCCATGTTTGGATTGAAACAAGCATTAGGTTCTTAGAATTATCGTTTTGATGTAATCATAATAGTTTATGATTTAATTCAAAATGAAATGATTCTTGTGTATATAAGAGGGTTAGTGGGAGCGCACTGATAGTGGTTGTCCTATAAATAATGATAATATGTCATTTCTTGGAAATGATATTCCCATAAAAATAATCGGTGAAAGCTTGGCTTTCATAAATACTCTCCGAGAAATCGTACATTGAAAAATGTACGCGACCTGATGTCTCTTACGCTTTGAGCATATGGATTCACAAATAGGCCAATCCAAGTGATAGTCACTGGATTGATGTTAAGAATATCCTTTAGTATTTAAGAGATCTAAGGATGCTGTCTTAGACTATGGAGAAGGAGAACTTGAAGTGACTGGGATCACTGCTGCAAGTTTCCTAAACCGATAAAACGACTATAAGTCGTAAACGGTACTATACAGTTTGAATAACGGAACAGTGAGCTAGAAATCTTCCAAGCAAGAAACTGTTACCGAATAAACAACAAATGCGGGTTATTGCTGCAGCTGAGGCAGCAATAGAAGCCTTCTGGGTCGACAACAAATCTAATTAGATTAGATATAGTTCTGTTAGCAGCTGAGCTAGGCTACATCACATGCTAAAAGGTTAATGGTCTCATCAACGATCCAGATATATACTTCGCTATTCATCTGATTCGTTCGGATCATACATCATGGCGATGTGATGATCGAATAAATCGCATCAGATGATAATCATGCAAATCCGCTGACGAAAGCCTTTTCTCAGCAGTTTGAGCCAACCGTACATAGTTCGGGTGTTAGACACTCGAGTGACTGGCTATAGGCCAAATGGGAGATTAATGGATAATTATGACCCATAACGTCACTATTTGTACAGATCATGATGTTGTTGTACAAATTAACTATGTGACAAAGGAGATTGCTCTCTTATCATTTGTGATTAGATCACCAAGATATATAAATGATAGGAGGTCCCTATGATTTGTTCCTGGATTGAGAATGATATGAGACGGTATCAGTCCACGAAGGATAAATCATTAAATATCCCTAGTCAGAGTATTATCGAGATTGGACATCGATAAATGCGTAAAAGACTAGTATTACACTTGTGCTCGTTGTGAGGGCATAACGACATAGTTATCATATATTTGGGTATCAGATACTCATGCAAGTGTAATAGGAGGTTGTGTTCTACCGATGGTACGGGAAACAGCTTCGCTCTGGATAGACCCCATCGGAATTCCATAGTAGTACTAGGTACTTACGTGTTCGGATAGTCCGACGACTCGATTTACTGCCAACATATCCGGGGATCTCATGGGTCGCTTCCCGAAGATTCACCGATGATGTATGACTCGCACTTTATTAATCTGTGATTAATTAGATGAGAGACAAAATTAATTTGGGATTAATTACGGAGATATTTTATCTGGGATAAAATATTATTTAATTAGAGAGAGAACGATTAATTTGGAATTAATCGATAAATTAATATATTCGATATATTAAACGAAATTGGATTTCGACGCGAAATTAAAATCGAATTTTAATTCGGGCGAACGAATTAATTTAGAATTAATTCTTTAACGACGTGAATAGTAATTATGCTAGGCATGATTATTTAATTAAATTAGATTTAATTACGACGCAACGGAAAATTCGTTAATTTGGAATTAACGAACCCGAACCCGGAATTATTTGTGAGCGCATTCGCATTTCGAATTCGAGTGCGGCACGCAAGTCAATTCAAGCGTCAAATCGCTAGTCGCATCTAGCGTCACATCATTCGTCAATCAAGTGATATATGTCTTTCACTTTGAGTGATTGACACCAGTCACTATTCATGAGTGATGTGACTTGATGGAGGTAGTTGAAAGGCTTTAATGCCTTGACTTTTTTGAAATTGAAAAATTGGTATATGTTTAAATATTTTTGGAAAATCAATTAAGATATACAAAAGTAATTTCTTCTCTCTCTTTCACATAGCTCACGGTTTTGAGCTTTTCCCTCCTCTTCCTCTCTCGGTTTTGAACCAACTTTCTTCTCCTTTTTTGGCAAGGCCGAATATAGCAAGGATGAAGATGGTGATTTGTGGCAAATCATCAAGGTGCTAGCACACAAGGAGACATACAAGGTGATAGGGAAACCATCTCATGAGCATGGAATCACCATTGTTGAAGCTTGGAGCTTGGAGCACACATGGAGGACAAAAACCCACATTGGCCGAGAGCTTCACCAACAAGGAGGAAAAATATTTTTCTTCGATGCATCCAATCCGTTCATTTTGAGTATGATTCCGCCATTCTCCTTTGCGTATTCACATTTGTTTCATTGTTTGATAATGATCATTGGGACTTAATAGAAACCCAACAATTGAATGTTGGACAGTTATGACCCATAGCGTCACTATTTACACAGATCATGATGTTAGTTGTACAAATTAACTATGTGACAAAGGAAATTGCTCTTTTATCATTTGTGATTAGATCACCAAGATGTATAAATGATGAAAGGTCCATATGATTAGTTCCTGGATTGAGATGATATGAGACAGTATCAATCCATGAAGGTTTAATCATTAAATATCCCTAGTCAAAGTATTATCGAGATTGGACATCGATAATGCGGAAAAGACTAGTATTACACTTGTGCGCGTTATGAGGGCATAACATCATAGTTCTCATATATTTGGGTATATGATACTCATGCAAGTGTAGTAGGAGGTTGTGTTTTACCGATGGTACGGAAAACAGCTTCGCTCTAGATAGATCTCTCGGAATTCCATTGGTAGTATGACTATGTGTCTATGGAAGTCTGAATCAAGGTAGGTGTATTTGGTCTTAACCTGAGACTTGCACTGCTAATACTTGGGACAATCAATGTACTTTGGTTTTGGTCGTCCAGGGCTTTAACAGGTTCTATGTACGCCTCTTCTAGGTATATTGAGAATCGTAGTGTATTGGCTGTGATGTCGAGATAGAAGTATCACTCCAGTCATAGTGGAGATGATGATCACGTAGGATACATAACTCGTTCTCTTATATGCTGCAGCTATCGAGATATTATGACTAGGTCATGTTTATCCGATTATAGAGACTAGTTACCAGAGATCCGATATGTGCTTCATACGGGGTATACACATTTCCAGCCCCAGGCCTTGCACGTGACATCCGATGCTGGATCGAAATACGCAATACTACGTACACTACGCCTGATATAGATCACATATTCCTGTAAGGATATTTCTGGAGAATTGGGTAGGCATGTCGCTTTTCTAGAAGCCAAGATTGTCTTGTAAATCGGTACAAACATAGTACTAGGTACTTACGTGTTCGGATAGTCCGACGACCGGATTTACTGCCAACATATCCGAGGATCTCATTGGTTGCTTCCCGAAGATTCACCGATGACGTATGACTCGCACTTTATTAATCTGGGATTAATTAGATGAGAGAGAACATTAATCTGGGATTAATTACATAGATATTTTATCTGGGATAAAATATAATTTAAAAGAGAGAAAATGATTAATTTGGAATTAATCGATAAATTAATATATTCGATATATTAAACGAAATTGGATTTCGACGCGGAATTAAAATTAGATTTTAATTCGGGCGAACGAGTTAATTTAGAATAAATTCGTTAGCGACGTGAATAGTGATTTTGCTAGGCATAATTATTTAATTACGTTGCAACGAAAAATTTATTAATTTAGAATTAGCGAACCCGAGCCCGAGAGTGTTTGCGAGCGCACTCGCATTTCGAATTCAAGTGCGACTCGCAAGTCACATCAAGCGTCAAATCATTAGTCACATCAAGCGTCAAATCACTTGTCACTTTGAGTGATGTGACAATTTGTCACTTGATTGATTGATACAGGTGGTTGGCATTAAAGCCTTGACCTTTTTGAAAAGCAAAATTGGTAAATGAATTTGTAAATTTATTAAGTGTATTAGATACACAATTTTTCACCAACAAAAACAAGATTCTCTCTTCTCTTTCTTCTTCCATCTCTCTCGGCCTAGAGCCTCTTCCTTCTTCAATTTATGGTTTCACCGTGAGCTATGGAGAAGCTAAGGAATTTTTGTGGCAAAAATTCCTAAGTGCTAGCACACTTTAGAGTGTTGCGAAGGTGATAGGGAACCGCACCCGTGAGCATGGAATCATCAACCAAAGCTCTGAGCTTGAAGACTTCTATGGCCGAATTTGGAGGAGCCAAAATCTGCTCACTGCCGAGATTACCTTGGAGGGAAAAAAAGAGTTTTGTTCTTCGTCGCATCGCTCAATCGATCAATGTAAGTATTCCGAAACTTCTTTGATGTATTCACATGTTAATTTCATTGCTTTAAATCGATCATTGGGACCGTAGAAATCCAACATTGAAAAGCTCAATATGTCTTCCAATTTAAGTGCCAATAGAAATCCAGACCTAGTACCAGCACAATTGGCCACATATAGGATGCATGAAATTCCAGAAGCAGAACCAGAGAAGGCAGATGAGGATGTCGAGCAGGGGGAGACACAACCTGCTCTATCAGAAGTTACAAAATAGATTGTTTAGTAGAGGGAGCCGCAACTAGTTCCAGTAGATGCTACAAGATCATTCACAGATTTGGATAATGACATACCTCCTGAAACCAGTGGACCTCAGACAAGAAGATCTGAGCGAGGAAGGATTCCATCAACTAGATATCCAGGATCCGAATATATTCTGTTTACTGATGAAGGGGATTCAGAGAGTTTTCCACAAGGCGAGAATGCACTGACGAACAAATAGGTGAAGAAACATGATAACATAACTATGTTATGCAGAGACACATCAGGAAGAGTATTGTGCAGAGATGCAGTGAAGTGTGTTGTGCAGAGACACAACCGATAGTCAACAAAGGTGGTCATTTGGGACAAGCTAGAGCTATGCAGAGACATAGCTAAGATAGCTGTTAAATGAAGATTGTTTCGGATGTAGTTAGAGGGGAGAATTGTAAAATCCAACTTGCATTCACTCACCACCACCACCATAATTGCTAGCATTCAAGGAAACTTTAGGTGGGATTGAAAATAGTGGTGCAACTTTTGACAATGAAGTAAACTTCCAAGACTACTTTAGGTGGAGCACTATTGTTTTGTTGACATTTAAGCCTTGTGTTTGGCTATAAATTGAGAGCTTAAAGCACCCCAAAAATATTAAGCTTTAAGAGAGAAAGCTTATAGTGTAACATCCGGTGACCCCGATGACTTGTACGTTACCAGAGCCTGGCGACTATTGTAGTTCGGAGGTATAATATTTGATATAAATCATGTTCGAGCAAGTACGTGCTCATAAAACGGTATTCGGGACATTCAGAAGATTTCTTGAAATTTCAAAGCAAAACGTAGCTTACGTCCCACCTTGAACAACTTTTAGTAATCGGGCCGTACCCTTTTCATAGGATCTCTAATTTTTATGAATTTTATATCGTCAGAAATATTAGACCGGGAGCTACAACTTCCGCGTTGAACATTTTTCCAAATTTGGACCGGAAATGGGTCAAAATATCCAAATTTCCGTAACTACTACAGTAACTTAGAGAATTAACTAGAAATTAGGTGATGTGGTATCATCTCAACCATTCATTCCATCACAAAATGAACCTCTATTTGTCTATATATAGCACACTAATCACCCTCTTCTTCATACATCAAAAACGTGAGGGGTGAGGGGAGTTCTTCAAATTTATTTTCTCATTTTTCAAGCAAAGTTTTGAAAGCAACAATTGATGATTTCAAGTCCACCTCATGCAAAGTAAGTTGCTTATCATTTTCCTATTCTATTCTCAGTTTTAAGTCTGAATTGTTGAAGCCCCAATTTGTACCTTGCTTTACCCTAGCAAAGAAAATTGTATAATTGGCTCTGAATTAGTTAGTCACATGTATTTTGGGTAATGTTTTGAAGTTATAAACATATAATAAGGATTATAAGGGTATGAATATAATTGAGGATTTATGCTTGGTGATCTTAGAATTCTAGATAATGGTTGGTGTAAGGGCGGTGATATGAGATGGGTTTTGAGGTTTGAAATGTATATATGTGTTAGTCCTAGATTAAAAGTGCAGGGATTACTTGAGTGTGGAGTTGAAAAGTGAAATTAAGGCACTAAAACTGGCCTCGGGTCGCGACGCCATGCACCTTGCATCGTGACACGTTCCGGAAAAATAAGCCCAGCTTCGATTTTGTGTTGTGCGCATCGTGACGCGAACCGAAAACCAACTATTTGTTTCAGCCTTCTCTAGGTCGCGTTGCAACGCGTAATTCGCGACGTGTGACCATTTCTTAGGATAAATTTTTTAGCCAATCTAGTTTCAACCCAGAATATTAGAGACCACCCGAAAGGCTTCGTATCATCCTATATATATGTGAGTTACCATAGCACAAATGTAGATCATCATATAGCGACGATAATTTCGGAATGTATCATACGACGTGAATTCTAATTAAGTTGTCCATTGAAGGTCATCGCAGGAACCACAAAACGTTTTGGCAAAGTAACGTTATGCTAGCGGAACTTCAAATCAGTGAGTGGACATTCTTCTTTAAAGTTAACTTTTATAGTGTATTTTTACATATCAGACTTATTTTTACGGTTTTAGGGTGTTAGTTGATTTTTACTGTAAATATTATGTTTTTAAGATATGTTTGAGAAATAAAAGTTTTCCGAGAATGATTTTATGATTTTCGAGTCATGGGGGAAAAACCCACTTCAGTATGTAACTTGTACAGACATGGAATTGACGGGTGACGTGTGCACATGTAGAGGACTGGGGGGACATTGATACGTAATGCCCCCAGATCCTAGTTCAAGAGTAAGGAGGACATATGCCCTTAGATCCTAGTTTCAGAGCTTAGAGGGTAGCATAGATCCGTACCCCTAGTTCTAGTTCAGTGGCTTGGGGGACGGCGATACGTAACGCCCCAAGACCACCAGTTTCAGGGACAAGAATGGCATGCTTTGGGGGATGGTGATACGTAACACCCCAAGGTCATGGATTTGCATTACTAGCTCTAGTTAGGCGTATGGAGGGACGAAGATACGTAACGCCCCCAAACGCCAGATTTTCAGAGACAGATACAGATTTTCTGAACAAGTTTTCAATTACAGGTTTTCAGAACCAGATTTTCAAAGCAGATTTCATAAATAGATTCCTAGAGTGAAGATTTCTAGAAAAGTAAAGTTTTTAGAAATAGAAGTTCTATAAGAAACTTTCAGAAAATATTTTCACAAAGGTTTTCAGAAAGAGAATCGCTTTCAAGAAAGACACGTTTTCAGAAAAGATTCGAATTGATTTCTAAAACATGAGCTCCTTAAAGTATTTCAGTTTTAATTACAAAACCGTCCACTCACTTAGATCGTTTAAACGATCTAATCCTCCCCCAATGTTTTATTTTGAAGATTTATGGAGGACGAGCTCGAGAGGATGGATACTGATTGCAGTCATTAGAGGGTTTGGTCCACCAGGTCGAGTCAGAGTTCAGTCCAGTTAGTGTCAGAGAATATCATGTAGCATTTAGTTTGTTTAGTAAAGAGTATGCATGCAATGAGTTATAAGTGTTCATTACTAAAGTTGTAACATATCTTTAATTTTTGTATTTAGTTTGAAAAGAATTATGCATTTATGAAATTGAATTGGGCATCGGCCCCGTGCATGAGTTTATACATCAGATGAGTTTTATATTATTTGAAAGTCAAAGGCTCATGGGGATAGTACGGCCTATTATCTCCCGGTAGCATCCCCCAGATTGAGGATGTTACAAAGATGGTATCAGAGCATGGTATAGGGAGTCAGTGATTGTAGTGGGCAGAGTGTTGGGGTCTGGTATACGTAGTATGTCTGGGATACTCGTATATGAGGCACTACCTCTCCAGTATCCGATCCTCGAGTACATCCTCAAGATCTGTAGACAGGTTAGTAAGCATTCTCAAGGCCATTTGAATTTCTTCCCAATAAGTAACTCTAATTTTTACGCTAGTTACGAATCAATCCATTACTACTCATAACTATTAGTAAAAGATCATGTTAAGCTATAAAACCAAAAATATGGTACTAAGAAAGTTACCCCAGATAGTGGAAAGAGAAAGTTATTAGAAGTAAGGAAATATGCATAATTGTTTAAGCAGCCAGAGACGAGAAAAGTAACGAGACAGAATGAGATAGTGAAACCCCAAGGAAACCCACCCAGAGAAGTAGAAAGAGAAAGAAAAAGCTAGAAAGAAATGTAAAGGATAAAGACACAGATGATTAAAGTAACCAGATAATAGTAAGAAACATAGATACAAGGTTAGATAGTAAAAGATAACACTAGAATTTGTAGTAAATGAGAATATAACAAACCTAAGCAAGAGTAAAATGCCAAGAAGATTCAAGTAAAGTTTCTTCCCTCTAAGCAATATTCCCTTCATACTCAGAATTTTTTTCCAAATAGACCTTATAAACTTTGAGTACCTCGTATAGATAGCGAGTTCCTCGAGTAATGAAGAATGAACATGAAGGTAAAAGAAACAAGAAAGTAGGAATAGAAGTGAGAGTTCTAATAAATAAAAGATGCCAAAGAGGATGAAAATATTTTAGACCCCAAACCCAGGCTTGCAAGTAAGTAAAAGAAAGATGAAGGCAGAGATGATTAAATTACCCTACCCCAAAAAACCCAATATAGGTACGGCACTAAACTATATAAATTCTCAGTAATTACTGGTTAAGGAAGCTGTCCTAACGGAGCCTATCTCATACCTACCTTACATGAGTAATAGACTATACTAGGACACAATATACCTGAACAAGGACTGCGATAACCATCGAGATGTAGAGGCTTACCCCACCATTTCCCAGTTTAGATAAAGGTAACCGTAAAGAGAGCCCGATACCCGTAATACTGTATTTTGAGACAAGACAATAGATCTCGAAAAGTGGTTTATTCAGAAAGGAACCAATGAGGTTTTAAAGATAAAAGAGAGAATATGATCCAAGTCAAAGTTGGCAAGATCCCAGTACTAGGAAGAAATCCATAGGCCAAATCAACACCAGTAGAAGTTTACATAAGTTCAAAAGGATAGACTTATGAGACAGGAGAGACTCGGGATTTAATAAAGAGTACCAGTGTAGATAGAAAGATAAGATAACAAAGATGCGGCTTATAGCTAGAGCAAGGAGAATAAATCTAGAAAACAGCCAGAAGGACGAACCATCATTAGCCTCAATAGCATGGTTTCGAATCAAGAGATGGAATATGAAAATAGTAAAAAGGAAACATGAAATAACAAGAGAATTCAGTACATATAGTGACATAGATAATGTATCTTGGAAACAACAACGTAAGTGAAGACCTCGAAATGATTGATCAAGATTAAGGAACCGTAAGATATGGAATAGTTGATATAGCTTCCAGCATTATGAATGATAATTTTTCCTTCCAGTAACCTTAATTCAGTAAGTATATAGACACCCAACTTATATATGATTAATGAAAGTATAGTACCCAAGCTAGAGGATTAGTAACGATGCAATAACATGTGCTAAGATATGGAGTTTCTAAAGAAGTAAGGACTTATGAGACTTAAGAAACTGAGTTAAGAAGGAAAGTCAAGTAATAGAGCGAAGTTTAGAAAGAGAGAATGACGGTAGGAGTTTGAGAGAGCATGGGCCTTCGAAAGTTCTCAATACAAAGTAGTATGATCAATAGCTAGAGGTAAATTATGAATAAGTCAAAGAGGATAATTCAGGTGGTTTTTAGCAGAAGTACTTAAGTCTCGAAGCTAACACCAGGTATGTAGATAAGAGAGTCATAAGCTCATGGATAAGCAGCAAGTGCATTTGCAGCAGGGGTAATTAGTGAGAATACCGTAACCAGAAAGCTCCAAGGCAAGCCCCACCCTCCCAGCCCTCGTCAGATTATAGTGACAAAGATGGACCTCGATGGTCGCCTTGAGATACTCCTAGAATCAAATGTATGTGTAGTAAAAATGAGATCTAAACACAAAGCCTTGAATACAGTACGAGAGTAGAATGGAAGAGGAAAATAGCCCAAGTAAGAGATTTAAAATAAAAGTTGTTTAGAGGAAGCGATAAAGAGATAAAGTACTAGTTTAGTAGTGACGATGATATAAAAGAATAGCGTTAGACATGGCTATAGATGTGTAGAGATGATATCCTTCTGGAAAGGAAACAGACACATAGATCACGAAAGTTCCAGGTATAGAAGAAGATTAGAAGAGAAGACATGAAGGTAAATAAGTCAAAAGTTTAGAAGAGGAACTGTCGAGGTTTGGTGACAATAGGAAAAGAATATTGAGAAATCAATGACAGAAGGGTGTAGTAATGAGATTTCTCAGTAATGAATGAAACTAAAGTTCTATTACGTTTTAACTTATGTAATTCATGCGAAGTAATTAGCCATAGTTAAGTCGATCTAACCACCACAGTTTGGGATGGCATTAACCATAGGTATAAGTGGTTTGGTAAATGTGTAGTGTTGCATAGAACCTAGGAGATAAGTCCACTTCAATAATGCATTTGATACAATGTGTGAGTTGTCAAGGTATAATTTACATGAATAGTTATCGGATAAAGATAAAATCCATAAATTTTTTTATATTCACGTATACTTGATTAGTAACATTTGATAAAATGAGAATATGGAAACAATAAAGAATGAGATCCTAATATGCAACCAGATATAGAGAATAAGTTAATGACATCGTAACCGAATCCGTAATAAGAATGAAAGTAAAAGTATGAACAAAACATGAATTGTATCCAGAACTGAGTCGCCAGTATCGACGTCGAGACAGGGTTACGGTTCAAAAAAAAGTATACATACAGTTAAGCTCAACTTAAGAACCTTGCTTCTAAGTCATTTGTAAATTGTGAAGATTCCAAAGAAGCTACCCATAATTAACTACCTTAGTACAAAGCCATTTAGTAGATAACACTAGTAAGCAAAAAACACATGAAGAATCTAATCCTGCACGATAAAGTGCTAAGCTCCATAGATAGCCATAGAAATGAGAACTTGGAAGAACAGAACCATAAGTAGTTAAAGCTTAGTGAGAAAATAGAGAGTTAAATAGTTGAGTTATGAAGGTGAACACTAATAGACGAGAGAAGTTTGAAATTACCTATTGGGAAGAATCAGATGGAGATAAGTAAAATCGGTCATAGCTACGAATCGAACAATGAGATTTTCGTAAGGCTTAATAATAGTTGTAGCTTGACAGTAGTATTAAGTACCCAGTAAAACTTTTACGAAGCAATGAAAAAGAATCGCCACTTAATCAAGAATTCAAAAGGTATCATGAACGAAAAAAATATTAGGATAAGAAGAAGAGTAATGCATATTTGTGAGCTTAAGAAAAAGAGTAAAGAATTAGCCCATGCAGATATAATAGAGTACCCCTTAGGTTATGATACAATTACAGTTGATGAATCGAGGTAGAGAATAAATATGTAGACAGTTAAAAGTTGGTGACTTCAGAACCAGAATTTGAATCATGGGACTTGCGATAAGTTGTTCAGTATCGAGAATTTCAGTCCCCGACAGACTCCGGAGTTGATCCAAAAGTGGATTAATTAGAAAAATTCTGGTAAATCATTGATTCATCTGGTGTTTAAATGTACGATATTTCCAAATTGACTAGATCGAAAATTAAAAAGTTCCATTTAAAAAAAAGGATTCGAGGACAAATCTTATTTAAGGGGGGGGAATTTGTAACATCTAGTGACCCCGACGACTTGTACATTACCAGAACCTGGCGACTATTGTAGTTCGGAGGTATAATACTTGATATAAATCATGTTCGAGCAAGTACGTGCTCATAAAACGGCATTCGGGAAATTCAAAAGATTTCATGGAATTTCAACGCAGAACTTAGCTTACGTCCCACCTTGAACAACCTTTAGTAATCGGGCCGTAACTTTTTCGTACGATCTCTGATTTTTATGAATTTTATATCGTCAGAAAGCTTAGACTGAGAGCTACTTAACTTTTTCCAAATTCGAATCAGAAATGGGTCAAAAATCGAAATTTTCGTAGCTGCTACAGTAACTTCGAGAATTAACTAGAAATTGGGTGATGTGGCATTATCTCAACCATTCATTTCATCACAAAATCAACCTCTCTTTGTACCTTCCTTTACCCCAGCAACGAAAATTATATAATTAGCTTTGAATGAGTTAGTAACATGTATTTTGGGTGATGTTTTGAAGTTATAAACATGTAATGAGGATTATAAGGGTATTAATATAATTGAGGATTTATGCTTGGTGATCTTAGAATTCTAGATAATGGTTGGTGTAAGGGTGGTGATATGAGATGAGTTTTGAGGTTAGAAAAATATCTATACGTTAGTCCTAGATTAAAAGTGTGGGGATTACTTGAGTGTGGAGTTGAAAAGCGAAATTAAGGCCCTGGAACTGGCCTCGCGTCAGGACGCCACGCTCCTTGCATTGCGACATGTTCTCGAAAAATAAGCCCAGCTTTGATTCTGTGCTGTACGAAGCGAACCGAAAACCAGCTCTCTATTTCAGCATTCTCCAGGTCGCGTCGCGACGTGCAAGTCTGTGAGTCGTGACGCGTGACCATTTCTCAGGATAAATTTTTTAGCCAATCTAGTTTCAACCCATAATATTATAGACCACCTGAAAGGCTTCGTATCATCCTATATACATGTGAGTTACCATAGCACAAATGTAGATCATCATATAGCGACGATAGTTTCGGAATGTATTGAATTCTAATTAAGTTGTCCATTGAAGGTCATCGCATGAACCACAAAATGTTTCGACAAAGTAACATTATGCTAGCGGAACTTCAAATCAGTGAGTGGACATTCTTATTTAAAGTTAACTTTTATAGTGTATTTTTACATATCAGACTTATTTTTATGCTTTTAGGGCGTTAGTTAATTTTTACTGTAAATATTATGTTTTTAAGATATGTTTGAGAAAGAAATATTTTCCGAGAATGATTTTATGATTTTCGAGGCATGGGGGAAAAACCCACATCAGTATGTAACTTGTACAGACATGGAATTGACGGATGACGTGTGCACATGTAGAGGACTGGGGGGAGGACGATACGTAACGCCCCCAGATCCTAGTTTCAGAGCTTGGAGGGTAGCATAGATCCGCATCCCCAGTTCTAGCTCAGTGACTTGGGGGACGGCGATACGAAACGCCCTAAGACCACTAGTTTCAGGGATATGAGTGGCATGTTTTGGAGGACGGCGATACGTAACGCCCCAATGTCTTGGATTTGCATTATTGGCTCTAGTTAGGCGTATGGGGGACGACGATATGTAACGCCCCCATACGTCAGATTTTCAGAGACAGATACATATTTTCAGAACAAGTTTTCAGTTACAGGTTTTCAGATGCAGATTTTCAAAGCAGATTTCATAAATAGATTCCTCGAGTGAAGATTTATAAAAAGGAAAGTTTTCAGAAACAGCAGTTATATAAGAAACTTTTAGAAAAGATTTTTCATAAAGGTTTTCAGAAAGAGAATCGCTTTCAGGAAAGACAAGTTCTTAGAAAAGATTCGAATTGATTTCTAAAACATGAGCTCCTTAAAGAATTTCAGTTTTAATTATAAAACCGTCCACTCACTTAGATCGTTCAAATGATCTAATCCTCCCCCTGTGTTTTATTTTGCAGATTCATGGAGGACGAGCTCGAGAGGATGGATATTGATTGCAGTCATTAGAGGGTTTGGTCCACCAGGTTGAGTCAGAGTTCAGTCCAATCAGTGTCAGAGAATATCATGTAGCATGTAGTTTGTTTAGTAAAGAGTATGCATGCAAATAGTTATAAGTGTTCATTACTAAAGTTGTAACGTATCTTTAATTTTTGTATTTAGTTTGAAAAGCATTATGCATTCATGAAATTGAATTGGGCATCGGCCCCGTGCATGAGTTTATACATCAGATGAGTTTTATATTGTTAGAAAGTCAGAGGCTCAGGAGGATAGTACGGCCCATTCCCTGCCGGTAGCATCCTCCAGATTGAGGATGTTACATAGAGAGTGTGTAGAAGTGGGGTTTTTTATAAAGTTTAAACATTTTGTAATTTCTATTCTTGTAAGTAATAGAATCGGTTTTTTCTCAAAAATACTCTATAGTGATCAGAGAATTATAACACTTTCTACCTGCAAATCACAAGAATTCAGAAATTAATAAATTCAACAGGTTAAAATTGAAACAAAAAAATATATAGCAATTGTATAAAATCTGATGAAGAAGTCAGGATATTGTGGAAACTGTAAGGGCTAAGATTCTGTCTTCCATCAGGGCTTCTACTTCTCCCTCTCCGGTGGCTAGGACTTGTGCTCCTATGCCTCATGCTTCAACTTTCATAATACTTGTCTCCGTCATCATACCCTCTACCATGCCCACTGTGGGAGCGCTCTTCATGGCTGTGGTCCTGCTTCCCTGTACGGGTTTCTGCTTCGACAGCGGCTATGTCTTCGTTTACATATCCCAAACAGTTGGCGCCTCAGTTCCTTGCAAAATATGAATATAAAATGGAGATTTATTAAAAGGAAAATCCAAGCTAATAATTCGATTAATATGAAAAAAAAAAAGACAACAGATGTTTTTCCTGTTACCTGCTAATTCTTTGTAGGTGCATAAAATTGGGTTGCATGTGTTCTCCACATATTGTCTACAGTGGCTTCACGGAAGTCCATCACTGGACATAAATCATCAATAATAGAGCGCCCTATCATTATTGATGATCAAATCAATGTAAGAAGAAAACCAAGACAAATCATTCACCACATCAAAGTAGGAGCCAAAGTTTACTCAAGAACATATGGCATCACCATGAACCGAGAAAATACCAGTAAAGATGGACGCCTTACCGGTATTAAATCTCCCACTCAACTTTAAGTGCCCTTGCAGCCTGTTTCCTCCCTGAACTGAACATAAACATTACGACTTGCATAAAGATTTGATTAAATGTTACGAAAGAAATCACAGCTTATAGAGAAAATAGCTCAAAGAGGTGGGGGAACTTGTAGAAATTGCATTTTTTGTATATTGCCCGATGATAAGTATCATACGGGGATACCTCTGGAAAATTGAGAAATTATAAGAATGAATTCCATAAAGGAAAGGAACTCCATAAAGGAAAGGAACTCCAAAGAACTCTACCAAAAGCCAGTGGAACATAATATATGTCCAACCTATCTTCTCTCAAACCAGAAGATCCGACTGGATTTATCCTAGAAACTCTAAATCCGGATGGACAAGAACATCTGTCATTGAATGTGCAGAGTGTCAGTTACTAAAGTCATCGGATCTAATCATGACCGTCCTGATATACATTCCAAATTTAACTTATGGCCGGACTTGCATTAAAGTAGGTAACACTCCATTAATGGTCGACTGGATGAATAATTCAATTTGTATATCCAGCCGAACATAAATCGAACGTTACTTTGCACTAATGACGGTAACTCCAGACAAAAGAGAAGGCTGAAAGGGGATTCTGTCTCCCTTCCATTTCCAAGCCTCCCCGGGAATTATAAAAATGGAGCTTTCTCCACTCAAAAGGGAATGAGAATTTTAGAGATCCTAAAGTTAAAAAAACTCACCAAAAAAACCCTAAAAAATTCCCTTTGATAATTTAGAGTTCTCCCCTTCTTGAAGCAAGTTCAAATGATAACTCAACATCCAGAGGCTACTCTACGAGGCAAACTACAGTAATAGGTATGATCTGAGGGCACTTTTATTAGAATTTACGTCTTTGGTATTTTCTTGCATGCTGTGAACAAATATATTCGGCCGGATACGAAATACATCCAGTCGGATATACACCATATTCAGCTGTATATGGAAACTTCCCCTTTGGTATATAGGATGGAAACTCAGACGTAAATTCCATAACCAATCCCGAATGAGCGGTAATATAGTCTGCACTTGGGATACAAAGCTACGTACCATTAGGGAATAACTATCTGCGATGATGAGATTTTCTTCAATTGATCCATGTTATGCTTAGTAATTGTGTTAAAGTATGTTTTCAATCCAAAATGTTTGATTTTGTTTTTGTTAGTTGTCTTGATAATATATCATTTATAGTCTCTTATATGGTAGCATGATAGAACAATTCTGGATCACGATTCAAATTCGGCGAGACTTATTACAAGTCCGGCCGGACATCATTGTTTCAAATATAAATCCAGCCAAGCCTCTGCGAGGCCAGGTCTATGAGGGGCATACCCTGTCCATATATGTGAGCAGATATGCATGTTATTATCCCGTTCTCTGGCTATTGGTATGTTATTGTATCTTAATTATAATGTCACCTTATTACATATGAATAGGTTATTTTATGCGTTTATCTTTACTATGCATTACTATGATTATTTAAAGTTTATTGGGATCTATATTGTATCTTGTTGTTGCAGATATATATTATACATTTATATCTAGTGACAAGAAACTCACTTGGGTCAAAACCAAACAAACCCAAAGTATTCCTTCTTAAACCCCAAAACCTTAATCAATAATTTGTAGGAAAAAAACCCATCCAAGATCAGCCCTAACCACCATGAAACCTCGCCTATGATAACCTAAGAACATGAAATCAGTGTGTTTTGCTAGCAATGGAGACGCCACTAAGCTTGCCAAATTTAGATAAGTCGATTTGAACTTAAAAAGGGGAATCCCTCCTTCGGCAATAGCAAAAGCTTAAGAGCTTCAAATTTTCTTTTAAAGTCGTGTGAATTATGTATTAAAGAAGAGGGAAACAAGGTTTAATAGGTTACAAGCTGAAGCCCTAAAGGGCATGAATGGATAAAAATATTCATAGGGTGAAATTACCAAAAGACCTTAAAACTATCTTAACATTAAATGTATAGGTTTGGACGAATTACATATAGGATGGAAATAGGCCAAAAATCTTCCAAAAGGGTCATTATCTTCAAAAGGTTTGTAAAGCTTCATTTAGAACTGATTTGGGCCAAGTGAAGTAGCTTAGGGCCATCTTCATTGAAGTCCACATGCATATTTGATGTGCCTCTGACTTGTCTGTTGCAGTCAACCATAAAACTCTGAGCTAATCATGTCATTGCTTCTATGATCCTCTGCCTTATGTCTTGTGATTGGTCATGTTGACACTTGCAATAGTTCCACTTTGATGTTTGTCGTGTCCCTTGGTGCTTCGAGCATGCCTTGGTTCATGCCATTCCCCTGTCTTGTAAAGGATTCGACATCGAATCTACACTTGCATCAAAATAAGATAAGTCAGAAACATTAAACGTTGCAGAAACACCATACTCACTAGGAAGATCAAGCTTGTAAACATTGTCATTGATCCACTCCAGGACTTGAATTGGACCATCTCCTCTTGGTTTGCAGCTTGGATTTCCGCTATGATGGAAACCTTTTCTTGTGCAAATGAAGCCATACCTAATCTCCGAGGTTAAATACAATAAACTTTATCCCCTTATTAACATGAGATGTATAATGTTCATTCTTCTTTTCAATATGCGTCTTAGCTTTCTCTTGTATCATCTTCACCAACTCCGCCTTTCTTTTTACCATACAAACTCCCTTGCTCGTTAAGAGGTAAATACAATAAGTCCAAATGAGTCAGATTATTAAAAACATATACAATCTCAAATGGCGAATAAGAAGTAGTAGAATGAATGCACCTATTATATGAAAATTCTATAAATGACAAACATTCTTCCCAAGATTTTAGATTCTTACCAACTATAGTGCGCCAACATTTATGATAAAATTATATTACTTTTCTATTTGTCAGTCTGTTTATGGGTGCTAATTGGTAGAATATAACAACTTAGTACCCAATTTAGCCCACAACACCTTCCAGAAATGGCTAAGGAACTTAACATCTCTATCTAATACAATACTCCTAGGTATACCATGGAGTCGTACTATGTCTCTGAAAAACAAATCAGTTATGTTTGTGGCATCATCAGTTTTATGACATCCTATGAAATGCGCCATCTTGCTAAACATATCAACCACAAAAAATATAGAATCCATACCTCTATTTGTCCTAGGCAAACCTAAGACAAAATCCATAGATATGTCAACCCAAGGTTCACTAGGTACAAGCAAAGGAGTATACAACCCATGAGGCAAAACTTTAGATTTAGCTTGTTTACATGTTATACATCTATCAAAAATACGCTCAACATCACGTTTCATTCTAGGCCAATAAAAGTGCTCAGGAAAAACAACTAATGTCTTACTACTACCAAAGTGCCTTATCAAACCACCCTCATACGCTTCTTTCACAAGCAATTCTCGCATACTGCAAGCGGGAATACACAACCTATTCATCTTAAATAAGAATCCATCATGTAAGTAAAACGAACCAAATGAAGACTTTGTACATGCAACATAAATCTCATCAAACTCATAATCACATGCATATAGATCCTTAATCAAATCAAATCCCAACATCCGAGTATTTATTGAAGAAGTAAGTAAGACATATCTTCGCGATAGTTCACCGTCGATAATATTTTCCTTACCTTGCTTGTAGCGGATTACATATGGAAATGTCTCAATAAACTCTAACCACTTCGTATGTCACTTTTTAAACTTACCTGGCACTTCAAATGCTTCAATGACTCATGATCAGTATGGATCACAAACTCTCGAGGCCACAGATAATGCTGCCAAGTCTCAAGGAATCTCACTAGCGCATATAACTCTTTGTCGTATATGGGGTACCTCAAAACTGCTTCATTTAGCTTCTCACTAAAGCAGGCTACTAGCTGCCTTCCTTGCATAAGAACCGCTCCAATGCCTATCCTAGAGACGTCACACTCAATCTTAAATGTCTTCTAAAAGTTGGGAAGCGCCAAAACTGGTGCACTGCACAACTTCATTTTAAGATCCTGGAATGCACGCTCCTGCTCTTCTCCCCATTTGAAGCCAACTGTTTTCTTCAGTACTTTAGTCAGTGGTGCTGCAATACTATTGAAGTCTCTAACAAATCTACAGTAGAAGCTTGCTAATCCATGGAAGCTTCTGACTTCGGTCACAGTTGTCGGTGTAGGCCAATCCTGAATTGCCTTTACCTTTTCTACATCAAATTCGATGCCATCTACAATTACAACAAAACCAAGGAAAAAATTCTATCCATACAAAAAGTGCTCTTATCAAAGCTAGCATATAATTTTTCCTGTCTTAACACATCAAACACATGCTTCAAATGCGTAACATGCCCAACTAATGTTTTACTTTAAACTAAGATGTCATCAAAATAAACTACAATAAACTTACCTATAAATGCATGCATAACATGATTCATCAATCTCATAAATATGTTAGGTGTGTTGTAAGACCAAATAGCATAACTAACCATTCATATAACCCATACTTGGTCTTAAATGCAGTTTTCCACTCATCTCCCTCTATTATGCGAATTTGATGGCATCCACTATTTGAATAAATCTTCCTAAAAACTTTGGAAACATGAAATTCATCCAACATGTCATCTAGTCTAGAATAGGATGACGATACTTTACCGTTATATTGTTGATTGCTCGAAAATCAATGCACATATACGACGTCCATTTTTTCTTATGAACTAGAAGATCTGGGACCGAACATGGACTCATACTTTCTATAACATACCATTTCTTCATCAACTCCTGCACTTGCCTCTGAAGTTCCTTAATTTCCTCTGGATTGCTCCGGTAGATTGGTCTATTGGGAATGACTGCGCCAGATATGAAAACTATCTGGTGCTCAATACCTCTAATAGGTGGAAGCCCATTAGGAATGTCCTATGTCCGTACATCACTGAATTCCTGTAAAAGAGATGAAATAGACACAGAAAGTAAAAGTTCAGTGTTAGTAAAATAAACATGGGATCATTGTAGATCAACAATAGCATAAGCTTGCTAGCCTTGAAAGCTTTCCTTGATTCACCATCACCCATGTAGAAAAAATCTTTTTCATTCTCCCTTTTGTTTCCCCATCACATTCACTCACACTCCTCTTGGGAACACTCGGGACCTTGGCCTTATTTTTCTCACTAGGTTCGACCTTAGACCTCTTTAACTCACCAATCTCACTCGTTTCCCCAAATGTGGTGTTTTCACTCACTCTATTTTTATCACGCTCAAGTTGCAATTTAACCTGATCTTCGTGGACTTGTCTAGGTATAAGTGGGTATAAGGTAATGAGTTTCCCCTTATGTTGAAAAGAGTACTTGTTCTTGAACCCATAATGAATAAGATTCTTATCAAACTACCATGGTCTGCCCAAAAGAATATGCCGTGCATGCATCAGTATCATATCCAATAGAACATTATCCGTGTATGGCCAAATGGTAAAACTTAATAATACCTGATTTTTCACATTTATCCTGCCACAATCATTTAAACACTGCAACTTATAAGGCTTGGGTACTTCAAGCAACTCAACCTCAACCGTTCAATCAAAGTAGTGTTAGCAACATTAGTACAACTACCCCCATCAATGATCATACTACAACCATTTCCATTCACATGACATCTAGTGTGGAATATGTTCTCCCTCTGCTGCCCACTCTCATCCTCTACAACATGTGCATTCGAAGCACGCCTAACAACTAGAGATAAATTATCCAATGGGTATGTAGTTCCCTCATGGTCACTAGTATCATCTGGCTCTGGCATCTCATCCTCAACCTCACTATGAGTAGAGTACATTTCTCCGCTATTCTTATCAATCACTAAGGTGCATATATTGGGACATTGCGAAGCACAGTGTCACTTTACCTAAACATTTGACATCCTTAATTTTGGTAGCTTTACCCACAGTTTTGGTCTAGTTAAGCTCAGTTCTACAGTCTATTTACCCTTGGCACTAGGTTCGGCCCTAGGCTTATTAAAGCCCCCTCTAAACTCGCCTCTGGGCCTGTCAAAGCCTCCATCCCGCTTCTCATTCGAAACCCATTTCACATTCCATGCAGAAGTAGCCTGAATACCAAATCTGATTGTGGACTTTCTCTTGAGTTGCCTCTCTACCTTGATAGCCATGTGAAGCATATCCTCCAAATCAACATAATGATACAACTCCACCATGTTGGAAATCTCTCTATTTAAGCCCCCTAGAAACAGTGCCATAGTAGGCTCTACATCCTCAACTACATTTGCCCTGGTCATGGCAACTTCCATCTCCGTGTAATAGTCCTCAACACTCGTGGTCCCCTGATACAGATGTTGTAGTTTCTGATACAACTCGATGTAGTAATGGCTGGGTATAAACCTCTTTCTCATTAGACACCTAAGTTCTTCCAATGTCTGAACCGGCCTCTCATAGTTTCTTCTTCGAGTAGATGTTGGGATTTATGTCCTAGAGCTTAATGTATTGTAAATGGAATTGATTATTGTAATAATAATAAACGCATTATTCATTTTATCAAAGTTGTTTGATTTATATCGCATATTGTCAATTGTCTTATTTACCTTGATTACTATTGTACCTTCAGACTTAGTGTATGTTTCATGCACAAGATGATTTAAGTCGAAAGTTAGTAATCTAAATAGTCCATAGAGAGCAAACAAAGAGGGTACTTTGTTTGTGGTATCTATAGCTGTGGTCCATTCTATACTTGTATGACGACCTTGATCCGGGATCGTTTATGTAGTGACATGGGATTGAAGACACCTTGTATGATGAGATCATATAGGACTGGACTCAGATAAATACGAGTTTCTTTTAATATCCATTAACCGAAGAAATTCATTTTATCTAATAGATGGTCATATATGGATTCAATCTTAATCCTGAGTGAACTACGAACTCTTGCATGACAGACTATGTCCTTTGATTTACTATGTGAGGTTGGTGTTGCATTCCCGGCCAATAACTACGTATTTTGGTGATATGGTTTGGTGTGTAGCTGGGAACATTTTACATAGATATGAAATTCACTCATTCTTACGAGAAGTAGAATAATATCTTTTTTAAGAGTTGATTCGGGACTTGAAAAATTTGAGCGCTCAAATTTTCTAATACTAATAGAAAATTTTATATTCATAATTGTTATGAATTAATTGTTCATTATAGAATCAATAGTGCTTAAAAGATAAAATATTTAGAGAGGTTTAACAAACTTATGACCCGGCTCTATTTATGAGATATTCATGAAGGGCTATATCCATATGTAATGACTATATCGATGGACACCGAAGATGTTCGATTTATTTAATCCATCTATGGTAACAGGAGTTCAACTTCGAGTTTTTAGTGGAATAACTATTTGATTAAAGAGTTTAATTAATATTTCAGAATTATTGGAGCTCGGAACCGTAGGTCCATTTGGTCATCGTTCTAGCTCGATTAACTGAAGAAAACCTAATATAATTAGATTGTCTAATTATATGCTCACTATTTATTTATATATTATTAATAAGATTAATAATATTTATTGTCACAAATATTATGCGAATTTGATGGTATCCACTCTTTGAATCAATCTTACTAAAAACTTTGAAACCATGAAATTCATCCAAATGTCATCTAGTCTAGGAATAGGATGACGATATTTTACCGTTATATTGTTGATTGCTCGAAAATCAATGCACATACGCGACATCACATCTTTCTTATGAACTAGAAGAACTGGGGCCAAACATGGACTCATACGTTCTATAACATACCATTTCTTCATCAACTCATGCACTTGCCTCTAAAGTTCCTTCATTTCCTCTGGATTGCTCTAGTAGGTTGGTCTATTGGGAATGACTGCACCAGGTATGAAATCTATCTAGTGCTCAATACCTCTAATAGGTGGAAGCCCATTAGGAATGTCCTCTGTCAGTACATCACTGAATTCCTGTAAAAGAGATGAAATAGACACAAAATGTAAAGGTTCAGTGTTAGTAAAATAAACATGGGGATCCATGTAGACTAACAATAGCATAAGCATGCTAGCCTTGAAAGCTTTCCTCGATTCATCATCACTCATATAGAAAATCTTTTTCACTCTCCCTTTTGTTTCCCCCTCACGTTCACTCACACTCCCCTTAGGAACAGTCACGACCTTGGCCTTATTTTTCTCACTAGGTTCGACCTTAGACCCCTTTAACTCGCCACTCTCACTCGTTTCCCCAAATATGGTGTTTTCCCTCAATCTCTCTTTATCACGCTCAAGTTGCAATTCAACCTGATCTTCGTGGACTTGTCTAGGTGTAAGTGGGAATAAGGTAATGATTTTCCCCTTATGTTGAAAATAGTACCTATTCTTGAACCCATCATGAAAAACCTTCTTATCAAACTGCCTTTGTTTGCCCAAAAGAATATGTCCTGCATGCATCAGTATCATATCAAATAGAACATTATCTGTGTATGACCAAATGGTAAAGCTCAATAATACCTGTTTTGTCAGCTTTATCTTGCCACAATCATTTAACCACTGTAACTTATAAGGCTTGGGTGCTTCAAGCAACTTAACCTCAACCGCTCAATCAAAGTTGTACTAGCAACATTAGTGCAACTGCCCTTATCAATGATTATACTACACCCATTTCCATTCACAAGACATCTAGTGTGGAATATGTTCTCCCTCTACTGCCCACTCTCATCCTCTACAACATGTGCATTCAAAGCATGCCTAACAACTAGAGATAAATTATCCAATGGGTATGCAGTTCCCTCATGGTCACTATTATCCTCTAGCTCTAGCATCTCATCCTCAACCTCACTATGAGTAGAGTACACTTATACGCTATTCTTATCAATCACTAAGGTGCGCCTATTGGGACATTGTGAAGCATAGTGTCCCATGCCCAAACATTGGAAACATTTGACATCATTAATTCTAGTAGCTTTACCCACAGATTTTATTCTAGTTATGCTCGGTTCTGCATTCTCTTTACCCTTGGTACTAGATTCGGCCCTAGGCTTATTAAGGCCCCCACTAAACTCGCCTCTGGGCCTGTCAAAGCCTCTATCTCACTTCTGATTTGGAACCCATTTCCCATTCCTTGCAGAAGTAGCCTGAGTAACAAATCTAAATGTGGACTTTCACTTGAGTTACCTCTCTACCTTGATAGCCATGTGAAGCATATCCTCTAAATCAACATAATAATTCAACTCCATCATGTTGGAAATCTCTCTATTTAAGCCCCTAGAAACCGTGCCATAGTAGCCTATACATCCTCAACTACATATACCCTGATCATGGAAACTTCCATCTTCGTGTAATAGTCCTTAACACTCTTGGTCCCCTGATACAGATGTTGTAGTTTCTGATACAACTCCATGTAGTAATGGCTGGGTATAAACCTCTTTCTCATGAGACCCATAAGTTCTTCCCATGTCTGAACCGGCCTCTCATAGTTTCTTCTTCGAGTAGATGTTGGGATTTATGTCATAGAGCTTCATGTATTATAAATGGAATTGATTATTGTAATAATAATAAATGCATTATTCATTTTATCAAAGTTGTTTGATTTATATCGCATATTGTCCAATTGTATTGTTTACCTTGATTACTATTGTACCTTCAGACGTAGTGTATGGTTGATGCACAAGAGGATTTCAGTCTGAAGTTAGTAATCTAAATAGTCCATAGAGAGCAAACAAAGTGGGTACTTTGTTTGTGGTATCTATAGCTGTGGTCCATTCTATACTTGTATGACGACCTTGATCCGGGATCGTTCATGTAGTGACATTGGAATGGAGGCACCTTGTATGATGAGATCATATATGACTGGACTCAAATAAATACAAATTTCTTTTAATATCTGTTAACCGAAGAAATTCATTTTATCTAATAGATGGTCATATATGGATTCAATCTTAATCTTGAGTGTACTACGAACTCCTACATGACAGTCTATGTCATTTGATTTACTATGTGAGGTTGGTGTTGCATTCTCGGCCAATAAATATGTATTTTGGTGATATGGTTTAGTGTGTAGCTGGGAACATTTTACATAGATATGGAATTCACTCATTCTTACGAGAAGTAGAAGAATATCTTTTTTAAGAGTTGATTCGGGACTTTAACAATTTGAGCGCTCAAATTTTCTATTACTAATAGAAAATTTTATATTCATAATTATTATGAATTAATTGTTCATTATATAATCATTGGTGCTTAATAGACAAAATATTTAGAGAGGTTTAATGGACTTATGACCCGGCTCTATTTATGAGATATTCATGAAGGGCTATATCCATATGTAATGACTATATCGATAGACACTGAAGATGTTCGGTTTATTTAATCCATCTATGGTAACGGGAGTTCAACTTCGAGTTGTTAGTGGAATAAATATTTGATTAAAGAGTTTAATTAATATTTCAGAATTATAAGAGCTCGAAACCGTAGGTCCATTTGATCCCCGTGCTAGCTCGATTAACGGAAGCAAACCTAATATAATTAGATTGTCTAATTATATGCTCACTATTTATTTATATATTATTAATAATATTAATAATAATTATTGTCACAAATATTATGCGAATTTGATGGTATCCACTCTTTGAATCAATCTTACTAAAAACTTTGAAACCATGAAATTCATCCAACACGTCATCTAGTCTAGGGATATGATGACGATACTGTACCGTTATATTGTTGATTGCTTGAAAATTAATGCACATACGCGACGTCCTATCTTTCTTATGAACTAGAAGAACTAGGACTGAACATGGACTCATACTTTCTATAACATAACATTTCTTCATCAACTCCTACATTTGCCTCTGAAGTTCCTTCATTTCCTCCGGATTGCTCCGGTAGGCTGGTCTATTGGGAATGACTACCCCAGATATGATATCTCTCTGGTGTTCAATACCTCTAATAGGTGGAAGCCCATTTGGAATGTCCTTTTGTCACTACATCACTGAATTCATGTAAAAGAGATGAAATAGACACATAAAGTAAAGGTTCAGTGTTAGTAAAATAAACATGGGGATCTTTGCATACTAACAATAGCATAAGCTTGCTAGCCTTGAAAGCTTTCCTCGATTCACCATCACCCATGTAGAAAATCTTTTTCATTCTCCCATTTATTTCCCCCTCACGTTCACTCACACTCCTCTTGGGAACACTCACGACCTTGGCCTTATTTTTATCACTAGATTCGACCTTAGACCCCTTTAACTCACCACTCTCACTCGTTTCCCCAAATGTGGTGTTTTCCCTCACTCTCTCTTTATCACGCTCAAGTTGCAATTTAACTTGATCTTTGTGTACTTGTCTAGGTGTAAGTGGGTATAAGGTAATGAGTTTCCCCATATGTTGAAAAGAGTATTTGTTCTTGAACCCATCATGAATAACCTTCTTATCAAACTGCCATGGTCTGCCCAAAAGAATATGTACTGCATACATCACTATCAAATCAAATAGAACATTATCCGTGTATGGCCAAATGGTAAAGCTCAATTAATACCTGCTTTGTCACCTTTATCTTGCCACAATCATTTAACCACTGTAACTTATAACTCTTGGGTGCTTCAAGCAACTCAACCTCAAAAGCTCAATCAAAGTTGTGCTAGCAACATTAGTACAACTGCCTCTATCAATGATCATACTACACCCATTTCCATTCACACGACATCTAGTGTGGAATATGTTCTCCCTCTGCTGCCCACTCTCATCCTCTACAATATATGCATTCAAAGCACGCCTAACAACTAGAGATAAATTATCCAATGGGTATGCAGTTCCCTCATGGTCACTAGAATCCTCTAGCTCTGACATCTCATCATCAACCTCACTATGAGTAGAGTACACTTCTCCGCTATTCTTATCAATCATTAAGTTGTGCCTATTGGGACATTGTGATGCATAGTGTCCCATGCCCAAACATTTGAAACATTTGACATCCTTAATTCTGGTAGCTTTACCCACAGGTTTTGGTCTAGTTATGCTTGGTTTTGCAGTCTCTTTACCCTTGGAACTAGGTTCGGCCCTAGGCTTATTAAAGCCCCCACTAAACTCGCCTCGGGGCCTGTCAAAGCCTTCATCCCGCTTCTCATTCGGAACCCATTTCTCATTCCATGCAGAAGTAGCCTGAGTACCAAATCTAAATATGGACTTTCTCTTGAGTTGCCTCTCTACCTTGATAGCCATGTGAAGCATATCCTCCAAATCAACATAATGATGCAACTCCACCATGTTGGAAATCTCTCTATTTAAGCCCCATAGAAACCGTGCCATAGTAGCCTCTACATCCTCAACTACATTTACCCTGATTATGGAAACTTCCATCTTCGTGTAATAGTCCTTAACACTCTTGGTCCCCTGATACAGATGTTGTAGTTTCTGATACAACTCCATGTAGTAATAGCTGGGTATAAACCTCTTTCTCATGAGACCCCTAAGTTCTTCCCATGTCTGAACCAGCCTCTCATAATTTCTTCTTCGAGTAGATATTGGGATTTATGTACTAGAGTTTCATGTATTGTAAATGGAATTGATTATTGTAATAATAATAAATGCATTATTCATTTTATCAAAGTTGTTTGATTTATATCGCATATTGTCCAATTGTCTTGTTTACCTTGATTACTATTGTACCTTCAGACTAAGTGTATGTTTGATGCACAAGAGGATTTAAGTCTGAAGTTAGTAATCTAAATAGTCCATAGAGAGAAAACAAATAGGGTACTTTGTTTTGTGGTATCTATAGCTGCAGTCCATTCTATACTTGTATGACGACCTTGATCTGGGATCGTTCATGTAGTGACATGGGAATGGAGGCACCTTGTATGATGAGATCATATAGAACTGGACTCAGATAAAAATGAATTTCTTTTAATAACCGTTAACCGAAGAAATTCATTTTATCTAATAGATGGTCATATATGGATCCGATCTTAATCCTGAGTGTACTACGAACTCATGCGTGATAGGCTATGTCCTTTGATTTACTATGTGAGGTTGGTGTTGCATTCCTGGCCAATAACTACGTATTTTGGGGATATGGTTTGGTGTGTAGCTGGGAACATTTTACATAGATATGGAATTCACTCATTCTTACGAGAAGTAGAAGAATATTTTTTTAAGAGTTGATTCGGGACTTGAACAATTTGAGCGCTCAAATTTTCTATTACTAATAGAAAATTTTATATTCATAATTGTTATGAATTAATTGTTCATTATAGAATCATTGGTGCTTAAGAGACAAAATGTTTAGAGAGGTTTAACGGACTTATGACCTGCCTCTGTTTATGAGATATTCGTGAAGGGCTATATCCATATGTAATGACTATATCGATGGACACTGAAGATGTTTGTTTATTTAATCCATCTATGGCAACAGGAGTTCAACTTCGAGTTTTTAGTGGAATAAATATTTGATTAAAGAGTTTAATTAATATTTCGGAATTATTGGAGATCGAAACCGTAGGTCCATTTGGTCCCCGTGCTAGCTCGATTAACTGTAGCAAACCTAATATAATTAGATTGTCTAAATATATGTTCACTATTTATTTATATATTATTAATAAGATTAATAATATTTATTGTCACAAATGAAAACTATGTTAAATTAGTTTAACTTAATGTTTTCTAGAATTCTTTGATTATGAGATAATCAAGTCTTGATTATGAGATAATCAAGTTAGTAATAATTATGAGATAATTACTACAACATAATTGAAGGTAAATAAATCATTATTAATATATTGATTTTTATTTACCATTGGAGACAAAGCCATATGGCTTACCATGTCATCCAAACAATTATGTTTATTAGGTTGCTTGGATACACCTAATATATTTTTCATTAGCTAATGTATTTTATGCTTTGGTATGGCCTCCACATTTATGTGTTTGCCATTGAAAGAAATCATTGAATGCTTAATGACAAATCTGTTGTCTTTAGCTTAACATTTCTTATGTTTTGGTATGACATTCACATTTTTGTGTTGGCCATTGCAAGAAAGCATTAGATGCTTAATGACAAGGTTAGTTGGCTTGTGTAAGAGAATATAATCTCTACCATTTCTCTCACTTCCTAAGGTTTACACTTTGCATTCATTCACAAAATTGTTGTGAGAAATGATTTGAGAGAAAATAGAGAGAGTTCTAGCATTCACAAGTGTTGTGAAATTTCTAAAGCCAAACACCATTGTGACATCCTATATCTCTAAATAGTTTAGAGGTTTAATCTTTGTGAGTGAAGCCCATACTTTAGTTTGTTGGTTTCGAGTCATAGTTCGGAAGATCGAGTGGTTGATCCAAGTGTTGGACACCAAAAGATTGATCTTGGCTACTACAACAAAAAGAGAAGGTAAAGAAAATTTAGAAGATCCATACCGGACTGGTGCCACCACAAGCAACATACGCCGTGCAAAAGGAAACGGTTTCGTACAATTGGCATCGAGAGCAAAATGTTGAAAAGTTTTCTTAACCCTTTCTCTTTTTAAGTTTAAGTTTTAATAATTTATATTTGATATAAATTATTAATATGCATGTTGTGATGAGTAGGCACAATAAGATTCATGAGATGAATGGTTTGAATGTTCATGTGATGAATGTTTATTTTTGATTCATGAGATGAATGTATTGCGTTGATCGTTAATTTGTTCTGGCTCTTATTTTTAGTATTGGAAATGTAAGACCATAAGGTCATATTCTTTCAAGTGTTGTAAGTTAATTTCCTTTGTAATAAGTCCATTTTGTAACTCAATTTGAAACTTGGAGGAACCGATGCCGCGAAGGACTCATTACGAACCTATTCTACGAAGAACTCAACAACACTCTATGGAACAAGATTTGAAGACCAAGGAATGCCTTGGATTTATTGTACTAATTAGATTAGTATAAAAAAATAAGAGCCCGGTTAATGCAATTTATGGATGTATGTAAAAATTCATTCCGTTACGAGTCCATAGAAAAAAACGGGGACCAAAACAGACTCTGGAAGCCCCGGAACGGAATAAATAAAGTACCAGTGTTTCGATAGCGACGACAGGCGTTCGAACGCCAGTAAAACGCCACTGAAACATGATGCTACTGCCTTGAAACATTTGAACGCCAGAAAAACGCTACACGAACATTTTCAGTCCAGACCTGGGTATATATATATGTTTTAAATTATTTATTAACATGTCATATAGCCTTGGGTGCCTACTCTTGAATTTTCACATGTCATAACATGTAAACATGCATGATATTCAAGTCATAAAATATGATTTTATGTAAATTTAAAAATTAAATTAGAATATAAGATGCATGTAAACATATTAATAAGATTAATTAGTTTAAAGGTTTAAAAATTATTAATTCAAGTTTAAGAATAAATGGACATTATGAGTACATTATTTTCCTTCGTATATCGGATGGAAACCCGGATATAAATTCCATAGCCGCTTCCGAATGGACGGTAATTTGGTTTGCACTTGGGATACAATTCCACGTACCTTTGGAGTAAATAACGTACTTTTAATCTATTAAATGGTTTAATGACATATAGTCAATTCATTGAATTCTAAATTTTAAAACCTATAAGTGGACTAGTAATTTAAGAGTTAAATTGATTAGATCACTATAACAACTTGATTAAATTAGTTTAATTAAGTTAATTGGTTAGTAGAGACTAATAGGGATTAGTGAATAAAATTTTAAGAGTTAAAATTGGTTAGATCAATAAATTATCAACTAGTATTAATTAAGGTTATGACTTTAGCCGAGCATAATCTAAGATTTATAATATACTGGTGAGATAGAAATCTTACTTTTTAAAATAGTGAGTGGGAGAGGGGTATACCAAAATATATCTCGCGATCTCCATTGTTATCCAGAAACGTGAGATTCAATAGGCGCCTCGAGACGGCTTTACTTTCGTCCCCCTACGGAAAGTATCTTTTTTTGGGTCAATATCAGGTTTGGATTCCGAAAGGATATGGACTCTAGATGTATCTGGTGATTTGACCTACCCTACTGCGGCACTTCACTAGTTAAGTCTAAGGGTTCTGAAATGATGGGTCACACTCACAAAGGAATGATTAAGTTGTTAATCAAAGCTTCCTTGATCTGCTAGTCGATTAATATAGGAATAAAAGTTATTTCAGATATATTAATCAATTGAGAATGTCTCAATCTATCATGCGAATACTTGACCTACCCTACGACGGTATTTATTTATGGGATGATAGATAATCATGGCATAGTAATTCTTTTAGGTTTCTAATTCATTATACAATGATCATGCATCATGTTTAATTTTATGCCTAAATATTTGACAATTTCAATATGCGACGAATGAATTTTGAATGCACGTTTATTATTTTTTCAGTCATGGCATCTGCAATAATCTCCATTATCAAACAACAAGAAAAAATAACAGGGATAATTATGTTAAATGGAAAAGTGACATGAATGTTATATTGGTCTGCGAAGACCTTAAATTTGTCTTAATTGAGGTATATCCTTCTGAGCCAGCACCAAGTGCTGGCAGAGCTGCACGTAATGCCTATAATAATTAGATTAAAGCTGATGAGAAAGCCTATAGCTATTTGATAACATCCATGTCTGAGGTTCTTGCTGCACAACATGAGCCTATGACGACATCATCAATGATTATGCAGTCATTACAGAACATGTTTGGGCAACCTTCAGACCGGCAACAACATGAGGTAATTGTTAGATAATTATGACCCATAATGTCACTATTTGTAAAAGACATTGTAGTTTTTTATACAAATTAACTATGTGACAATGGAAATTGCATTTTATCATTTTGTAATTTGATTACTTTAATATATAAATGATAAAAGTCCTTATGATTAGTTCCGGATTACAAGATATGAGACAATATCAATCATTAACGGTTTAATCATTAAATATACCTAGTCGTAGTATTATCGAGACTGGACATCAATAATGCGGAATAAACTGTTGGAATTTTCTAAGCATCCCAAGATCATTTAACAAGCATGAAACAAGTGCGAATACAACGAGGGAGTTGCGGAATACTCACATCGAGCGGTTGAGACGATGCGATGAAGACAAAAAATCATTTTCTGCCCTCTAGGATGTCACGGCAGTGAGCTGCTAGGTGTCCTCCATTTGCGGCTTCAATCCATCTCCGTCATGCTCCAAGCTTTGCGAACGGTATTCCAAGCCCACAAGTGGGTTTCCCTATCACCTTCGCAAGACTCCGATGTGTGCTAGCACTTGTGGTTTTGCCACAAAATCATCACAAGCTTCTCCATGACTCACGGTTTTTGGCAAACCAGTGAAGAATAACAAGAACAGCCCAAAGGGCGTGAGAGAGAGAGATGGAGAAGAAAGAGAAAGAGTGTTATTTGTGTAATTAATTTTCAAAAAACATATACACAATTTTGGCTTTCAAAAGTCAAATAATTAAATCCATAAATGCCAGCCACTACATCAATCAATCAATCAATCAATTAATCAATTGTCACATCACTCAAAGTGACATGATTTGACGCTTGATGTGACTAGCGATTTGACGCTTGATTTGACTTATGTGTCGCACTCGAATTCAAAATGCAAATGCGCTCGCAAACAATCCCGGGCTCGGGTTCGCTAATTCTAAATTAACGAATTTTCTGTTGTGACGCAATTAAATGATTATGCCTAGCGAAATCACTATTCACGTCGCTAACGAATTAATTCTAAATTAACTCGTTCGCCCGAATTAAAATATAATTTTAATTCCACGTCGAAATCTAATTTCATTTAATATATCGAATATATTAATTTATCGATTAATTCCAAATTAATCGTTATCTCTATTTTTAAATGATATTTTATCCTAGATAAAATAACTCCGTAATTAATCCCAGATTAATTTTCTCTCTCATCTAATTAATCCCAAATTAATTAAAGTGCGAGTAATACGTCATCGGTGAATCTTCAGGAAGCGACCCATGAGATCCTCAGATATGTTGGCAGTAAATTCGGTCGTCGGAATATCCGAACAAGTAAGTACCTAGTACTACGTTTATACCGATTTACAAGACAAGGTTGGCTTCTAGCAAAGCGCCATGCCTACCCTATTCTCCAGAAATATCCTTAAAGGAATATAAGATCTATATCAGGCGTAGTATACGTAGTATTGCGTATTTCGATCAATTATCAGATGTCACGTGCTAGGCCTGGGCTGGATTTGTGTCTGCCCCGTACGAAGCACATATCGGATCTCTGGTAACTAGTCTCTATAATCGGATATACATGACCTAGTCATAATATCCCGATAGCTGCATCATTTAAGAGAACCAGTCCCGTATCCTACGTGACCATAATCTCCATATGACTGGAGTGATACTTCTGTCTTGACATCACACCCAACACACTATGATTCTCAATATACCTAGCAGAGGCGTACACAGAACCTGTTAAAGCCTTGGACGACTAAAACCAAAGTATATTGATTGTCGCAAGTATTAGCGGTGCAAGTCTCAGGTTAAGACCAAATACACCTACCCTGATTTCGGACTTCCATAGACACATAGTCATACTACCAATGGAATTCCGAGGGGGTCTATCCAGAGCGAAGCTGTTTCCCGTACCATCGGTAAAACACAACCTCCTATTACACTTGCATGAGTATCTTATACCCAAATATATGAGAACTATGCCGTTGTACCCTCACAAATGCGCACAAGTGTAATACTAGTCTTTTACGCATTATCGATGTCCAATCTCGATAATACTCTGACTAGGGATATTTAATGATTTATCCTTCGTGGACTGATATTGTCTCATATCATTCTCAATCCAGGAACTAATCATATGGACCTCCTATCATTTATACATCTTGGTGATCTAATCACAAATGATAAGAGAGCAATCTTATTTGTCACATAGTTAATTTGTACAACAACACCATGATCTGTACAAATAATGACGCTATGGGTCATAATTGTCCAAAAATCTCCCACTTGGCCTACAGCCAGTCACTCGAGTGTCTTACACCCGAACTATGTACGGTTGGCTCAAACTGCTGAGGAAAGGCTTTTGTCAGGGGATTTGCATGATTATCATCTGATGTTATTTATTTGATCATTACATCACCACGATGTATGATCCGAACAAATCAGATGAATATCGAAGTATGTATCTGGATCGTTGATGAGACTATTAATTCTTTAACATATGCTGAAGCCTAGCTCAGCTGCTAGCAGAACTATATCTAATCTAATTAGATTTGTTATTGACCCAGATGGCTTCTATTGCTGCTTCAGCTGCAGCAATAACCCGCATTTGTTGTTTATTCGGTAACAGTATCTTACTTGGAAGATTTTCAGCTCACTGTTCCGTTATTCAAACAACGATTTGATTTTGCGCGAGTCAAACTCGTTTTGCGAATAAGTACTCAAAGTACGAATTCTCGAATTAAATTAAACTACATAATTAAATCCAATTCAATTTGTATTTAATATTAATTCACTATTTAATTCCAAATTAAATACTACACTTTGGTAATGAACTTTTACGACTAAAATTCCAAATTTAATCGTTACGGGTCGCAAAGCCCGATTAACGTCCAACGTTAATTTAATTAAAGTCCAATGGGCTTTTAGTTAATTTCTTAAGGCGTGGACTTTTGGTCAACTCGGGTCAAACCCAATAACCAAAGCCCCATCAAGGAATTACCCCATAAGCCTAGAAATCAATTTAGGCCCATTAGGCCCAATTAAATTGATTAAGGTCCATTAGTCGCATTTTGGCTTTATGGAAGCGGTTTTGGGACCAATTGGATCTAACCAATTTAGCCTTAACCCAACTTGGTACAACCAAGCCCAATAAGCCAAATAACAACTTTAAAAGACCAATTTCCAAAATTAAGCCCAACATAATTAAATTACAAAAACTCAATTTCACAATTTAATTACATAAAGTGTATTACACAATTAATTACCCAAATCAATATTTCCAAAACACAAATTTGTACAATTAATCATGCTTATTAACATTAAATCATGTCCAACACAATTTAACAAAAATCAAACCCAATCATGCTCTATAACTCTCGGCTTTTTGGGGATTTTTAAAATCAATTCCGAATTCAATCCAATTAAATCCACATTCCCAATTGATTCCAACTCATCCAATGAATCAAAAATCAAAAAATCACCAAGATATTAGGGTATTACATTTTCGGCCAAGCCTAAAAAATTGGGGAAAATTGTTCCAAACCATTTTTATTGAAATTGATCCAATAAATCTTCACTTCAACAACATTTAAGCATACTAAATCATCCAATTTCATCAAATCATGCTCAAATTCATTTTACCCAATTTTAACCCTAAAATATTTTCATGCTCAACCTTGCTCTGATACCATTGTTGGAATTTTCTAAGCATCCCAAGATCATTTAACAAGCATGAAACAAGTGCGAATACAACGAGGGAGTTGCGGAATACTCACATCGAGTGGTTGAGACGATGCGGTGAAGACAAAAAATCATTTTCTGCCCTATAGGATGTCACGGAAGTGAGCTGCTGGGTGTCCTCCATTTACGGCTTCAATCCATCTCCGTCAAGCTCCAAGCTGTGCGAAAGGTATTCCAAGCCCACGGGTGGGTTTCCCTATCACCTTCGCAAGACTCCGATGTGTGCTAGCACTTGTGATTTTGCCACAAAATCATCATAAGCTTCTCCATGACTCACAGTTTTTGGCAAACCAGTGAAGAAGAACAAGAACAGCCCAAAGGGCGTGAGAAAGAGTGTTATTTGTGAAATTGATTTTCAAAAAACATATACACAATTTTGGCTTTCAAAAGTCAAACAATTAAAGCCATAAATGTCAACTATTACATCAATCAATCAATTAATCAATTGTCACATCACTCAAAGTGATATGATTTGACGCTTGATGTGACTAGCGATTTGACGCTTGATTTGACTTGCGTGCCGCACTCGAATTCGAAATACGAATGCGCTCGCAAACAATCCTGGGCTTGGGTTCGCTAATTCCAAATTAACAAATTTTCTGTTGCGACGCAATTAAATGATTATGCCTAGTGAAATCACTATTCACGTCACTAACGAATTAATTCTAAATTAACTCGTTGGCCCGAATTAAAATCTAATTTTAATTCCGCGTCGAAATCCAATTTCGTTTAATATATCGAATATATTAATTAATCGTTATCTCTCTTTTATCCTAGATAAAATATGTCTGTAATTAATCCCAGATTAATTTCTGTCTCATCTAATTAATCCCAGATTAATTAAAGTGCGAGACATACGTCATCGGTGAATCTTCGGGAAGCGACCCATGAGATCCCTGGATATGTTGGCAGTAAATTCGGTCGTCGGACTATCCGAACACGTAAGTACCTAGTACCACGTTTATACCGATTTACAAGACAAGGTTGGCTTCTAGCAAAGCGCCATGCCTACCCAATTCTCCAGAAATATCCTTACAGGAATATAAGATCTATATCAGGCGTAGTATACGTAGTATTGCGTATTTCGATCCAGTATCGGATGTCACGTGCTAGGCCTGGGGCTGTGTTGGTCTACTCTAAGCTTCCCAAGATCATTAATAAAGCATGAAACAAGTGTAAACACAATCATAGGAGGTTCGGAAAACTCACAATGAATGGATTGGATACATGTGGTGATGAACCAAAAAACGCACTGCCCTCCTTCATGTTGCTCGGCAGTGAGCTGCTCAACAATGAGTGGTCTTCCTCCTCCAAGAATCGGCCATGGATGTCCTTTGAAGCTCCAAGCTTTTCTTGATTTCTTGCTCATGAAACACTTCCCTATCACCTTGGTATATCTCAAATGGTGTGCTAGCAATTGTGATGTTCTTTGCCACAAAAATCATCACATCTCTTCCTTCCTCATTCCGTCAAACCAGAAGAAAAACATAAGAAAATGGCCTTGAGGCCGAGAGAGAAAGAGGAACAATTTTGGCTCCAAAAATTGGTGAAACCGTGAACAAAGAGAGAGAGAGAGGGAAAAAGAAAAAGTAATAGGTTTTTATTAATTTTTTTCCAAAAAAAAATAAAACATATATACCAAAAACTTTTTCCAAAAAGCAAAGCATTAAATGCTTTCAATCAATACACATCAACTCACATCAATCAATTGTCAACTTGTCACATCACTCAAAGTGACATGTGATTTGACGCTTTATGTGACTAATGATTTGACGCTTGATTTGACTTGTGTGCCGCACTCAAATTCGAAATGCGGTTCGCTAATTCCAAATTAACGAATTTTCCGTTGCGACACAATTAAATGATTACGCCTAGCGAAATCACTATTCACGTCGCTAATGAATTAATTCTAAATTAACTCGTTCGCCCGAATTAAAATCTAATTTTAATTCCGTGTCGAAATCCAATTTCATATAATATATCAAATATATTATTTTACTGATTAATTCCAAATTAATCGTTCTCTCTCTTTAATTGATATTTTATCCAATATAAAATATCTCCGTTATTAATCCCAGATTGATTTTCTCTCTTTGTAAATTAATCCTAGATTAATTAATGTGCGAGTCATACGTCATCGGTGAATCTTCGGGAAGCGACCCATGAGATCCCCGGATATGTTGGCAGTAAATTGGGTCGTCGGACTATCCAAACATGTAAGTACCTAGTACTATGTTTACATCGATTCACAAGACAAGGTTGGCTTCTAACAAAGCGCCATGCCACCCAATTCTCCAGAAACATGCTTACAGGAATAAGCGATCTATATCAGACGTAGTATACGTGGTATTGCGTATTTCGGTCCAGTATCGGATGATCACGTGCTAGGCCTGGGGCTGGAATTGTGTCTGCCCCATACGAAGCTCATGTCGGATGTCTAGTAACTAGTCTCTATATCGGATAACTATGACCTAGTCATATTATCCGATGACTGCAGTACTTAAGAGAACCAGCATCGTATCCTACGTGACCATCATCTCTATATGACTGGAGTGATACTTCCGTCTTAACATCACACCCAACACACTACGATTCTCAATATACCCAGCATTGGCGTACATAGAACCTGTTAAAGCCCTGGACGACTGCAACCATAGTATATTGATTGTCGCAAGCATTAGTGGTGCAAGTCTCAGGTTAAGACCGAATACACCTACCCTGATTTCGGACTTCCATAGACACATAGTCATACTACTAATGGAATTCCGAGGAGGTCTATCCGAAGCGAAGCTGTTTCCCATACCATCGTGAAACACAACCTCCTATTACACTTGCATGAGTATCCTATACCCAAATATATGATAACTATGCCGTTGTGCCCTCACAACGCGCACAAGTGTAATACTAGTCTTTTACGTATTTATCGATGTCCAATCTCGATAATACTCTGACTAGGGATATTTAATGATTTATCCTTCATGGATTGATACTGTCTCATATGATTCTCAATCCAGGAACAAATCATAAGGACCTCATATCATTTATACATCTAGGTGATCTAATCACAAATGATAAGAGTGCAATCTCCTTTGTCACATAGTTAATTTGTACAACAACACAATGATCTGTACAATAGTGAGGCTATGGGTCATAATTGTCCAACAATCTCCCACTTGGCCTATAGCCAGTCACTCGAGTGTCTTACACATTATCATTATTTACAGGACATTTATTGTCAGTGCGCTCCCACTAACCCTCTTATATACACAAGAATCATTTCGTTTTGAATTAAATCATAAACTATTATGATTACATCAAAACGATAGTTCCAAGAACTTAATGCTTGCTTCAATCCAAACATGGCTCGAATAACCCGCAAACCTTGTTTGCTAGTTTTGGTACGACAAAACCGCCAGGATGTTGTAAACATCCTCCAAAATGTTTCCTTTTCAGGAAAGCATTTTTCCCGTAAAGCTGTCATATTTCATAAATGAAACACGTAGCTTTAGCAAGCATTATCCAAATGGATTTACCGTGGCAACATGTAAAAGGTTGAATCGTAATCAACACAATGTTGATAACGATACCTTTCCGTTAAAAGTCTAGCTTTATACGTTGGTATGTTGCCTTCCATGTACATCTTCCTTGCGGTACATCAACTGGTATCCAAACTTGTTGATATACATGGAATCCATTTCGGATATCATTACACTTTGTCATAATATGGAGTCGATACCTTGTATCACTTCCTCATACGTAGTCAGTTGGTATACCTTAATAAGATAGATATCTTTATAGGTGAGATCAGAAACTCATACCCCATGTTGTTTTCTAACTCTCTCCGACTTACGTGGTTCTTGTGTATTCGAAGATTAATAGTATAGTTTCATCCTTGATGAACTATTTATGTTCCATTTAAGGATCTGTGTCTGGAATAGTATTACTCCGATTTTCATCGAGTTTTACTATCCTCCCACTTACCACTGCATATCGGTATTCCTCTTAGGAAAACCACATGGTGAGCAACAATCTAATTGTTCTCATGTGAGATGTATAAGTACAATACTTATGGTATCCCAAGGATAACCTACAATTGGCACTTATCCAATTTGGGTTTTAGTTTGGTATCATCCAAACGTATGCCTAGCATACCCAAATTTACAGGAATGAGAAACCCGATTTCTTTCCCGTTCATATCTAATATGAAATCTGTCAAACCGATTTTAATGGAACCTTATTCAAAATAAGTTCTTGCATTGTTTAAAGCTTATCCGTTGAAGGAAATGGTAGCTCAGAGCGACTCATGATTAACCCAATCATGTCTAAAAAAATTCGGTTACTCAGTTCGGACACACCGTCAAAATGACGTGTTCCGTGAGGAGTCCTCATTTGAAAGAATACTATACTCTTTCAAGTATATTAGAAACTTATTGCTTAAGTATTTTTCCATTACGGTCTTACCGTGACGGTTTAATATTATAGCCTATCTGTTTGTCTATTTCGCGTCGAACCTTTAAAAGTTTCTGATTTGTGTTTCAAAAGAGACACATAACCATAACGCGATGCCACATCCGTATAGGTCACGAAATATTCATATCCACCTCTAGCCTAGCTAGATATGGGCCCACTTGCTTCACTATGAACTAGGGCTAACAGATTTGTGGCATTTGCACTTTTACCAAGTAAATAGTGTTATAGGCACTTTGCCTAATAAACTAGATTCGTAGACTTTATTTGAATAGAATCAAATTAGTCCGAGTACCCACTCTTCAAAAGTGTGGATATGCGAGTCTTATTTGATTGTGTCCCAGACAACAATGCCACAATTAGTTTCATCTAATCAAATCAGTTTGAGCTATTTGTTTGTCATGTCATATATTTGAGATTTATTTATATTCAAAATATAAATTATGTATAATGAAACACTGATATATAGATAATGTTCCTAGTCAAACTAGTTACATAATAACAGTTTCCTAACTTAAGTACACACCCGAGGGTAGTTCCTAAACTTAGGTATCTACGGTTAAAACAGCGACAGTAGTCCCGTTTCCAATTCGCAGATTAATCTCTATTGAATTCAGTATCATGTTCATAACAGATTTTGAACATCAATATATATATATATATATATATCACACTAAGTATCTAAAATCCAATTTTAAATACTAGTAATGAATATATTTATGACAATCACATTTGAAGTCAGAGCCTTGCTCGTCTTCTATTTCTTCATGTCTGCTTTGTTCAAACGGCAGTCACGCTTCCGTGATCCCGTTTGCCACATTTAAGGCAGATATTTTGGGATATGTAATTTATCTTCCTAGAAGATTATAATGATTTTGCCTTTGCCCTTTTCAACATTCTAGTAGCTTTTGGCCAAGCCTCGAGTTTCTAGAAAATCAAAGTAAGGTGCGACTAGCGCTACTTGCCTAATTGCAAAGTTTGACTTTTATCTCCTTGAGAATAGTCATTAACTCTCCAAGAGTTATCAATTGCAATTTTAGTACTTCTAAAATCTAAACATAGATTTATGAATATCCTTCAATTTCGTCATCATACTTTTAAGGATCTAATCCTTACTTCTGATTCAGAAATTAAGGAGTCTACTGCGACAAACTTAATGGATTAAGCACTTAAGTTATCATTACATAAATCTTCCAAAGATTATGCTCTACTATTTGCTTAACTCCGGCTTAGGCCTAATATATTATTTTATCAAATAAAATAACTTATTATTTTTCCAGGACCATCCTGAAATTTATTCCCATTTTGAAAATTAAGCCATTTAAACACATTTTCCCTAGGATTATGTATTAAACGTCAATATTTCATTTATTTTGATTCTAATAGTCGAACTATTTAATCAACGATTTGTGGTGCTATTTATTATAATGATTATTATAGTCCAACTATATAATCAAATATAATTTAAATTAATTAACCTCAATTACATTGATTACTATAATCCAATTATAAAATCAACTGTAAATTGAAATTAATTAATTCAATATATTGATTACTATAATCCAATTATAAAATCAACTATATAACAGTCCAACTGCTTTAATTAAAACAACAATTAAATATTAGTCCAACTAATATTTAATTTATATGACGAATGATATTTGAATGAGCGCGTATGGCAAGTAATTAAACGAGTATTGCAAATACAATTCTTGCCTCCCACTATTTTTCGGTGAGCCTCTAACCCTCTGTCGAGCACTCAGGAAACCGTGTTTCCTAGTGGGCTAGGAACCGTTAAATATCACACAATCTTGACTTTGGCCAACAAATTGTATGATAATTAACTAGGTAGATCTCTAAGATCGATTAGATCCAATCCAATTCCTTGATCCGGTAGGGGGACTTTTGTAGAAATTTGTATTTCAGAACACTGGGTGTTACTTATATAAAAATGATGTAGAAATTTGCACTGCTGTTGCAAACAATGGTCTTTATATTTTGAATATAAATATTCTCCAACATATAATATAACAAACAAAAGGCTCAAAATAAGTAAGAAAGATGAAACTTACATGTGGCACTGTCGTCTGGGACACATAAACAAGACTCGCATATCCACACTTTCAAAGAGTGGGTACTTGGACGGATTTGATCCGAATTCATATTACATCTGCGAATCTTGCTTATTAGGCAAAATGCCTAAATCACCTTTTAGCGGTAAAGGTGAACGCGCCACTGAACTGTTAGCCCTCGTTTATAGTGACGTTTGTGGGCCCATATCTAGCCAGGCTAGAGGTGGATACGAATACTTCGTAACCTTTACGGATGATGCATCACGTTATGGTTATGTGTATCTAATGAGACACAAGTCGGAAACTTTTGAGAAATTTAAAGAGTTTCGACACGAAGTTGAAAAACAGACCGACAAGAGTATAAAGACATTACGGTCGGACCGTGGTGGTGAATACTTGAGCAATGAGTTTCTAGATTACTTGAAAGAATATGATATTCTTTCACAGTGGACTCCTCCTGGAACACCGTAATTAAATGGTGTGTTCGAACGGAGAAACCGAACTTTGTTGGACATGGTTAGGTCTATGATGAGTCGTACTGAGCTACCTATTTCCTTCTGGGGATATGCATTATACAGTGCAATTCTTATTTTGAATAAGGTTCCGTCAAAGTCTGTACAACAGACACCATATGAAATATGGACAGGAAAGAAACCGGGTTTCTCATTCCTGAAGATTTGGGAATGCTGGGCATACGTCAAACGTTTGGAAGGTACCAAACTTGAGCCCAAATAGGATAAATGCCTATTCGTAGGATATCATAGGGAAACCAAAGGATATTACTTCCATCACCCACGAGAGAACAAAGTATTTGTTGCTCTACATGCGGTTTTCCTTGAGAAGGAATTCCTAAATGCAGTGGTTAGTGGGAGGAAAGTAGAACTCGATGAAAATCAGAGTGATACTATTCCTTGCATATAATCCTAAACGGAACATGAACAGTCCATCCGGGATGAGACTATACCACAATCTTCTATTACACAAGGACCGCGTAGGTCGGAGAGAGTTAGGAAACAACCTGAGAGGTATGGTTTTCTGATCTCACCTCATGTAGATATTAATCTCATTGAGGATAATGAACCGGCTACGTATGAGGAAGCGATACAAGATATCGATTCTGCTTTATGGCAAGAGGCCATGAAGTCCGAAATGGATTCCATGTACACCAACCAAGTTTGGACACTGGTTGATGCACCAGAAGGCGTAAAGCCTATTGGATGCAAATGGGTCTTCAAGAAGAAGACTGACATGGATGGGAACGTACAAACGTATAAAGTTAGGCTTGTAGCAAAGGGGTATCGTCAACGACATGGTGTCGATTACGATGAAACTTTCTCACCCGTTGCCATGATTAAATCCATTCAGATAATGCTTGCAATTTCTACATATTTCGTTTTCGAGATATGGCAGATGGACGTTAAAACCGCTTTTCTTTCGGAGGATATTTATATGCAACAGCTTGACGGTTTTATAGTGCCTAGACTTGCAAACAAGGTTTGTAAGTTAAATCGGTCCATTTATGGACTGAAGCAAGCATCGCGGTCATGGAACCAACATTTTGATGAGATCATAAAAGAATATGATTTCATTCAGAACGAAGATGATCCTTGTGTATACAAGAAGGTTAGTAGGAGAGCACTGACTTTTATTGTCCTTTATGTTAACGATGTATTGCTTATAGGCAATGACATTCCCATGCTAACGTCGGTGAAAGCTTGGCTTTCGTTGAAATTCTCCCTAAAAAATCTGGAAGAAGCAGCCTTTATTCTGGGAATAAAGATCTACCGGGATAGATCTAGAAAGATACTTGGACTCTCCTAGAGCACGTACATTGACAGAGTGTTGAAGAGATTCAACATGGATCAGTCCAAGAGAGGATTGTTGCCAGTGTCACATGGCGTCTATCTATCTAAGGACATGTGTCATAAAACTCAAGATGCGAGAGACAACATGAGTCAGATATTGTTCGCCTCGGTAGTCGGATCGATCATGTATGCCATGATATGTACGCGACCTGATGTCTCATATGCTTTGAGCATGTGTAGTCGCTATCAGGCCGATCCAGGTGAAGGTCACTGGATGGCGGTTAAGAATATCCTAAAGTATCTTAGAAGAACTAAGGATGCTTTCTTAATCTATGGAGATGGAGAACTTGAGGCAACTGGGTATACCGATGCAAGTTTCCAAACCGACAAAGACGACTGCAAGTCGCAATCCGGGTACATATTTTGTTTGAATAATGGAGCAGTGAGCTGGAAATCTTCCAAGCAAGCGACTGTTGCCGATTCAACAACTGAAGCGGAGTACATTGCTGCAGCTGAAGCAGTAAAGGAAGTAGTTTGGATCCGAAAATTCCTAATTGGATTAGGAGTAGTTCCGTTAGCAGCTGAGCCCGTTCCATTGTATTATGACAATAACGGAGCTATAACACAGGCTAAGGAATCGCGGTCTCATTAACGATCCAAGCAAGTTCTTCGATGTTTCTATCTGATACGTGAGATCATACATCGTGGCGATATGAAGGTCGAGAAGGTCGCATCAGATGACAACATGGAAGATCCGCTGACGAAAGCTATTCCTCAGCCAAAGTTTGAGCGACATGTACATAGTTCAGGTATTAGATGCTTGAGTGACTGGCTATAGGCCAATTGGGAGATTTTTGGACAGTTATGACCCATAGTGTCACTGTTTGTAAAAGACATTGTGTTTTTGTACAAAATTAACTATGTATTAATGAAATTGCAGTTTACCGTTTTTGTAATTTATTTACTTTCATATATAAATGGTAAGAGTCCATATGATTAGTTCTGGATTGAGATGATATGAGACTGTATCAATCCATAACGGTTTAATCATTAAATATCCCTAGTCGTAGTATTATCGAGATTGGACATCGATAATGCGGAATAGACTAGTATTGCACTTGTGCGCGTTGTGAGGGTATAACAGCATAGTTCTCATATATTTAAGTATAGGATACTTATGCAAGTGCGATAGAAGATTGTGTTTTATCGATGGTACGGAAAATAGCTTCGCTCTGGATAGACCCCGCGGAATCCCATTGGTACTATGTATATGTGTATATGGGAGTCTGTTGGACAATTATGACACAAATCGTCACTATTTGTACAGATCATGGTGTTGTTTTATAAATTAACTATGTGACAAAGGAGATTGCTCTCTTATCATTTGTGATTAGATCACCTAGATATATAAATGATAGGAGGTCCCTATGATTTGTTCATGGACGGAGAATGATATAAGACAGTATCAGTCCACGAAGGATAAATCATTAAATATCCCTAGTCAGAGTATTATCGAGATTGGACATCGATAAATACGTAAAAGACTAGTATTACACTTGTGCGCGTTGTGAGTGCACAACGACATAGTTCTCATATATTTGGGTATATGATACTCATGCAAGTGTAATAGGAGGTTGTGTTTTACCGATGGTATGGGAAACAGCTTCGCTCTGGATAGACCCCTCGGAATTCCAGTGGTAGTATGACTATGTGTCTATGGAAGTCCGAAATCAGGGTAGGTGTATTTGGTCTTAACCTGAGACTTGCACCGCTAATACTTGCGACAATCATATACTTTGGTTGCGGTCGTCCAGGACTTTAACAGGTTCTGTGTACGCCAATGCTGGGTATATTGAGAATCGTAGTGTGTTGGGTGTGATGTTAATGGAAGTATCACTCCAGTCATATGGAGATGATGGTCACATAGGATACGGAACTCGTTCTCTTAAATGCTCGAGCTATCGGGATATTATGACTAGGTCATGTATATCCGATTATAGAGACTAGTTACCAGACATCTGATATATGCTTCGTACGGGGCAGACACAATTCCAGCCCCAGGCCTAGCACGTGATCATTCAATATTGGATCGACACACACAATACTACGTATATTATGCCTGATATAGATCACATATTCCTATAAGGATATTTCTGGAGAATTGGGTAGGCATGGCGCTTTGCTAGAAGCCAACCTTGTCTTGTAAATCGGTACAAACGTACTACTTGGTACTTACGTATTCGGATAGTCCGACGATCGTATTTACTGCCAACATATTCGGGGATCTCATGGGTCGCTTCTCGAAGATTCACCGATGATGTATGACTCGCACTTTATTAATCTGGGATTAATTAGATGAGAGAGAAAATTAATCTGGGATTAATTGCAGAGATATTTTATCTGGGATAAAATATCAATTAAAGAGAGAGAACGATTAATTTGGAATTAATCGATAAAACAAAATATTTGATATATTATGCGAAATTGGATTTCGACGCGGAATTGAAATTGGATTTTAATTTGGACGAACGAGTTAATTTAGAATTAATTCGTTAGCGATGTGAATAGTGATTTTGCTAGGTATAATCATTTAATTACGTCGCAACGGAAAATTAATTAATTTGGAATTAGCGAACCCAAGCCCGAGAGTGTTTCTGAGCACATTCACATTTCGAATTCGGGTGCGACACGCAAGTCACATCAATCTTCAAATCGCTAGTCACATCAAGTGTCAAATCACATGTCACTTTGAGTGATGTGACAATTTGATTGATTGATGTAGTAGTTGGAAAGCATTTAATTGCTTTTGCTTTTGGCTTTTGCTTTTTGATATTTGTAAAGGGTTTTGGTATTTGTTTTTTGAAAAAAAAAACAAATATATATAAAACACCATTTACATTTTCTTTCTCTCCCTCCCCCAATCGGTTTCAAGGAACCTTTTCTTTTCTCCACTTCTCTCGGCTTTGAGCCGTTTCTTCATCTTCTTCTTCAAGATCTTGGCTTGGCCGTGAGAAGCAAGGAAGAAGACAAGGTGCTAGCAGCACACAAATGGGTTAATATAAAGGTGATAGGGCAGTGAACACATATGCGTGGATCATTTTGAAGCTTGAAGCTTGGAGCTTCAATGGAGGTCATCAAAGGCCGAATCTTGGAGGAGTAAAAAAGACCAAAACCAAGCAGTCCACAGCAAGGAGAAGCCACTGCCGAGCTTCAAGGAGGGCTGAAAAGGCTTGTGTTCTTCGTAGCATCCAAACCGATCATTGTAAGTATGTTTCCGCCATTCTCCTTTGTGTATCCAGACTGTAATGGAAAATACTTAAGCAATAAGTTTCTCGTATACTTGAAAGAATATAGTATTCTTTCAAAGAGGACTCCTCCCGGAACACGTCAGTTTGACGGTTTGTCCGAACAGGATTAACCGAATTTTGTTAGACATGATAAGGTTAATCATGAGTCGCTCTGAGCTACCATTTCCTTCAACTGGTAAGCTTTAAACAGTGCAAGAACTTATTTTCAATAAGGTTCCATTAAAATCCGTTTGACTGATATCATATTAAATATGAACGGGAAAATAAACTGGGTTTCTCATTCCTGTTAAATTTGGGAATGCTAGGCATACGTTTGGATGATACCAAACAAGAACCCAAATTAGATAAGTTCCAAATGTAGGTTATCCTAGGGATACCCTAAGTATTGTAGTTTAACACCTCACAAGAGAACAATTAGATTGTTGCTCACCATGCGGTTTTCCTAAGAGGAATACCGATATGCAGTGGTAAGTGGGAGGATAGTAAAACTCGATGAAAATCAGAGTAATATTATCCAAGGCACCGAATCTTAATAGAACATAAATAGTTCATCAAGGATGAAACTATACCATTAATCTTCGAACACACAAGAACTGCGTAAGTCGGAGAGAGTCAGAAAACAACCTGGGGTATGGGTTTATGATCTCACATCATAAAGATGTCTATCTTATTGAGGAATACCAACTGACTACGTATGAAGAAGTGATACAATGTATCGACTCCATATTATGGCAAAGTGCCATATAATTCGAAATGGATTCCATGTACGTCAACCAGTTTGGATACTAGTTGATGTACCACAAGGCATTGTACCTACTGGTACTATAAGTCTTCAAGGACGACATACATGGATGGCAACATACCAACGTATAAAGTTTGGCTTTTAGCGAAAACGTATCGTTATCAACATTGTGTCGATTATGATTCAACCTTTTACCTGTTGCCACGGTATATCCATTTGGATAATGCTTGCTAATTCATTTATGAAATATGTCAGCTTAACGGGAAAATCGCTTTCCTGAAAAGGAAACCTTTTGGAGGATGTTTACAACATTCTGTTGGTTTTTTCGTACCATAATAAGCAAACAAGGTTTGCGGGTTATTCGATCCATGTTTGGATTAAAGCAGGCATAGGTTCTTGGAATTATCGTTTTGATGTAATCATGATGGTTTATGATTTAATTCAAAATGAAATGATTCTTGTGTATGTAAGAGGGTTAGTGGGAGTGCACTGACAGTGCTTGTCCTATAAATAATGATAATATGTCATTTCTTGGAAATGATATTCCCATAATAGAATCGGTGAAAGCTTGGCTTTCGATAAAACTCTCTCGAGAAATGGAACATTGAAAAATGTACGTAACATGGTGTCTCATACGCTTTGAGCATATGGATTCACAAACAGGCCAATCCGAGTGATAGTCACTGGATTGAAATTAAAAAACATCCGTTAGTATCTTAGAGAACTAAGGATGCTGTCTTAATCTGTGTAGATGAAGAACTTGAAGTGACTGGGATCACTGTAGCAAGTTTCCTAACCGATAAAGACGACTAAAAGTCGCAAACGGTACTATACAGTTTGAATAACGGTACATTGAGCTGGAAATCTTCCAAGCAAAATACTGTTACCGAATAAACAACAAATACGGATTAATTGCTGCAGTGAGGCGGTAATAGAAGCCTTCTGGGTCGATAACAAATCTAATTAGATTAGATATAATTCTGTTAGCAGCTGAGCTAGGCTTGAGCATAGGCTAAAGAATTAATGGTCTCATCAACGATCCAGATACATACTTATATATTCATCTGATTTGTTCGGATCATACATCGTGGCGATGTGATGATCGAATAAATCACATCAGATGATAATCATGCAAATCCGCTAATGAAAGCTTTTCTCAGCAGTTTGAGCCAACCGTACATAGTTCGGGTGTCAAGCACTCGAGTGACTGGCTATAGGCCAAGTGGGAGATTGTTGGACAATTATGACCCATAGCGTCACTATTTGTACAGTTCATGGTGTTGTTGTACAAATTAACTATGTGACAAAGGAGATTGCTCTCTTATCATCTGTGATTAGATCACCTAGATATATAAATGATATGAGGTCCCTATGATTTGTTCATGGACGGAGAATGATATGAGACATTATAAGTCCACGAAGGATAAATCATTAAATATCCCTAGTCAGAGTATTATCGAGATTGGACATCGATAAATACGTAAAAGACTAGTATTACACTTGTGCGCGTTGTGAGGGCATAACGACATAGTTCTCATATATTTGGGTATAGGATACTCATGCAAGTGTAATAGGAGGTTGTGTTTTACCGATGGTACGGGAAACAGCTTCGCTCTGGATAGACCCCTCAGAATTCCATTGGTAGTATGACTATGTGTCTATGGAAGTTCGAAATCAGGGTAGGTGTATTTGGTCTTAACCTGAGACTTGCATCGCTAATACATGCTACAATCAATATACTTTGGTTACGGTCGTCCAAGACTTTAACAGGTTCTGTGTACGCCAATGCTGGGTATATTGAGAATCGTAGTGTGTTGGGTGTGATGTTAAGATGGAAGTATCACTCCAGTCATATGGAGATGATGGTCACATAGGATACGGAACTCGTTCTCTTAAATGCTCGAGCTATCGGGATATTATGACTAGGTCATGTATATCCGATTATAGAGACTAGTTACCAGACATCTGATATATGCTTCGTACGGGGCAGACAAAATTCCAGCCCCAGGCCTAGCACGTGATCATTCAATATTGGATCGACACACACAATACTACGTATACTATGCCTGATATAGATCACATATTCCTATAAGGATATTTCTGGAGAATTGGGTAGGCATGGCGCTTTGCTAGAAGCCAACCTTGTCTTGTAAATCGGTACAAACATAGTACTTGGTACTTACGTATTCGGATAGTCCGACGACCGTATTTACTGCCAACATATTCGGGGATCTCATGGGTCGCTTCCCGAAGATTCACCGATGATGTATGACTCACACTTTATTAATCTGGGATTAATTAGATGAGAGAGAAAATTAATCTGGGATTAATTGCAGAGATATTTTATCTGGGATAAAATATCAATTAAAGAGAGAGAACGATTAATTTGGAATTAATCGATATAAAACAAAATATTTGATATATTATACGAAATTGGATTTCGACGCGGAATTGAAATTGGATTTTAATTGGACGAACGAGTTAATTTAGAATTAATTCGTTAGCGGATGTAAATAGTGATTTTCTAGGTATAATCATTTAATTACGTCGCAACGGAAAATTAATTAATTTGGAATTAGCGAACCCAAGCCCGAGAGTGTTTCTGAGCACATTCACATTTCGAATTCGGGTGCGACACGCAAGTCACATCAATCTTCAAATCGCTAGTCACATCAAGTGTCAAATCACATGTCACTTTGAGTGATGTGACAATTTGATTGATTGATGTAGTAGTTGGAAAGCATTTAATTGCTTTTGCTTTTGGCTTTTGCTTTTTGATATTGTAAAGGGTTTTGGTATTTGTTTTTGAAAAAAAAAAAACAAAATATATAAAAAACCATTTACATTTTCTTTCTCTCTCTCCCCCAATCGGTTTCAAGGAAACCTTTTCTTTCCTCCACTTCTCTCGGCTTTGAGCCGTTTCTTCATCTTCTTCTTCAAGATCTTGGCTTGGCCGTGAGAAGCAAGGAAGAAGACAAGGTGCTAGCACACAAATGGGTTAATATAAAGGTGATAGGGCAGTGAACACATATGCATGGAATCATTTTGAAGCTTGGAGCTTGGAGCTTCAATGGAGGTCATCAATGGCCGAATCTTGGAGGAGTAAAAGAGACCAAAACCGAGCAGTCCACTGCAAGGAGAAGCCACTGTCGAGCTTCAAGTAGGGCTGAAAAGGCTTGTGTTCTTCGTAGCATCCAAACCGATCATTGTGAGTATGTTTCCGCCATTCTCCTTTGTGTATTCACATGCGTTTTTGTGCTTGATTTCATTCTTGGGACCTAATTAGAAACCAACAGAGTCCGCTTCAGGGTAGTTGTATTTGGTCTTAACCTGAGACTTGCATCGCTAGTACTTGTGACAATCGGTAAACTTTAGTTTTGGTCGTTTCCAGGGTTTTAACAGGTTATGTGTACGCCTCTTCTGGGTTTTTTGAGAATCGTAGTGTATTGGATGTGATGTCAAGATGGAAGTATCACTTCAGACATATGGAGATGATGATCATGCAGGGATTCAGAACTGGTTCTCTATAGTGTTGTAACCATCGGGATAATATGACAAGGTCATGATTATCCGATTCAAAGAGACTAGTTGATTGATATCCGATATGTGCTTCGTACGGGGCAGACACTATTCCAGCCTCAGGCCTCACACGTGACATCCGATACTGGATCGCAATATACAATACTACAGTAAACTACGCCTGATAAAGATCGTATATTCCAGTAAGAATATTTCTGGAGAATTCTGTAGGCATGGCGCTTTGCTAGAAGCCAACCTTGTCTCGTAAATCGGTAAAAATGTAGTACGAGGTACGTACGTGTTCAGATAGTCCGACGACCATATTTACTGCCAATATATCCAGGGATCTCTTGGGTTGCTTCCCGAAGATTCACCAATGATGTATGATTCGACCTAAATTAATCTGGGATTAATTACGGAGAGACTTTATCTTGGATAAAGTACTATTTGAAGAGAGATGAATATTAATTTGGAATTAATCATTAAAATAATATATTCGATATATTATTCGAAATTAGATTTCGACGCGGAATTAAAATTAGATTTTAATTCGGGCAAACGAGTTAATTTAGAATTAATTCGTTAGCGACGTGAATAATAATTTTGTTAGGCATAATTATTTAATTAAATTCGATTTAATTACGTCGCGACGAAAGTTCGTTAATTCAGAATTAGTGAACCCGAGCCCAGGAGTGTTTGCGGAGCCACTCGTTTTCGAAATTGAGTGGGGCCCACATGTCACATCAATCATCACATCACATGTCACCTTTATTACCTTTAGGTTGATGTGTTTAGGTGAGTTGGTGATTGTGTGTGTTATACTCCAAAATCAAAGCATTGAAAGCTTGTGTGACTATTACCTAATGCAATTTTTGGTATATGTTTCATAATTGTTTTTGAAACAAAAACACACAATCTTCTCCTATCTCCAATTACCGAAACTGTGAGCAGTTTTTTTCTCTCCATTTTTCTTCATTTCTTTGCCAAAATTTGTGAAGAAAATGTGTGAATCTTTGTTGCAAAAATTCACTAAGGGCTAGCACTCTTCAAGGATCATCAAGAGGTGATAGGGAAGCTTATTCAAGAGCTTGGAAAGACAGAACAAAGCTTGGAGCTTCCACCTTTGCCTTGGCAGAATTCTAGGAGCTCTTGGAGGAGGAAATTTTGTTGTTCATCACATCCTAAACCGATCGTTGTAAGTATGATTCCGCCATATTTCTTAGTTATTCATTCATGTTTCATTGTTCATTATGATCTTGGGACTAATCATAGAAACCAACACTGTGTATGCCTCAATTGGGTTTATTGAGAATCGTAGTGTATTAGGTGTGATGTCAAGATGAAAGTATCACTTCAGTCATATGGAGATGATGATCATGTAGGGATACAGAACCGGTACTCTAATTGGTTGCAACCATCTGGATAATATGACAAGGTCATGATTATCCGATTAAAGAGACTAGTTGCTTGTGATCTGATATATGCTTCGTACGGGGCAGACACTATTCCAGCCCCAGGCCTTGCATGTGACATCCGATACTAGATCGCAATATGCAATACTACGTATACTACGCCTGACATAGATTATATATTACTTTAAGAATATTTCTGGAGAATTGGGTAGGCACGGTGCTTTGCTAGAAGCCAACCATGTCTCGTAAATCGGTAAAAATGTAGTACTAGGTACGTACGTGTTTGGATAGTCCGACGACCGGATTTACTTCCAACATATCCAGGGATCTCCTGGGTCGCTTCCCTAAGATTCACCGATGACGTATGATTCGAACATAATTAATCTAGGATTAATTATGGTGAGATTTTATCTAGGATAAAATACTATTTGAAGAGAGAGAACGATTAATTTAGAATTAATTGATAAAATAATATATTCGATATATTAAACGAAATTAGATTTTGCCGAGGAATTAAAATTGGATTTTAATTCGGGCAAACGAATTAATTAAGAATTAATTCGCGAGCGATATGAATAGTAATTTTGCTAGGCATAATTATTTAATTAAATTTGATTAATTACGTCGCAACGAAAAATTCGTTAATTCGGAATTAACGAACCCGAGCCCGGGATATGTTGCGGGCCCACTCGGATTTTGAATCAAGTGGGGCCCACATGTCACATCACAGGTCACACATCACTTGTCACTTTGTTCACTTTATTGTGATGGAAGTTAGTGAAGACTTGTAAAACACACAAGTGTGATTAGATGCGAATGACCATTACCAAATGTTTGGTATATCATTTGATTTTTTGAAAATCAAACACAACTTACTCACACTTCCTCTCTCTTCTCTCATTCACGCCCAACTCTCCATTTTCTCTCCAAAACTTGGCTTGGCCGAAACAAGGAGGAAGAATAAGAAAATTTTGTTGAAAAATTTTCTAGTTGCTAGCACATTCAAAGAATCATATAAGGTGATAGGGAAACCAACCTTTAAACTTGGAATCACCATTAAGCTTGGAGCTTGGATTTCATCCCAAATGAGGAGCTTGGCCGAAACTTCAAGGAGCAAAGTTTCGTAATTGACGCATCCAATATCCGATCAAAGTTAGTATTATTCCGCAAATTCTTCTTTGAGTATTCACATGTTTCATTGCTTAAATGATCTTGGGACATCTTAGAGACCCAACAATGGTATCATAGCCTATTTGCTCATGAAATTGATTAGGGTTTATATACTAAAATTTGGGTAAATTTGATTTGAGCATGATTTAACCAAATTGTTTGTTTGAGTATGCTTGTATATGGATAACTTGGAGTTATATGTGATCAAATTAATGAAAAACTAATTGGATTATTTTTCCCCAATTTGGGTATGTTGGCCGAATGGTGCTATAAACCCTAGGTCATGGTAATTTTTGTTTTTTGATCATTGGATGAGTTTAAAGACTTGGGATAAATTGATTTATGATTTAATTGGATTGAAATCGAAATCGTTTTTAAAAAATCCCTAAATGTCGTGAGCCTAATAGCATGGAAATAAGATGATTTTGTAACAATAATGTTGGACATGTATTGATTATGAATAAGCATGATTAATTGATTAGATTAGTATTTTTGAAATGTTAATTTAAATAGTTAATCATGGCTAAGCACTTTAATTAATTAAATTATGAAATTTGGAATTTTAGAATTTGATTAATTGGGCTTAATTTAGAATTTGGCTTAAAATGTTGTATTTGAGCCTAATGGGCTTGGTTGGGCCAAGTTGGTTTAGGTCAATTGGATTGGATCCAAATTGAGCCTAAACCATTCCATTAAGTCCAAATATGACAAATGGGCCTTTTATGTTTAATTGGGCCTAATGGGCCGAAATTGGTTTCTTGGTAATTATGGTGATTCCTTAATAGGGCTTTGGTATTTGGATTTGACCCATATTGACCAAAGTCCATGCCTTAAGAAATTAATTGAAAGCCCATTGGACTTTAATTAAATGACATAGGATTGTAATTGGGCTTTGAGACCCATTTAGATTAGATTTGAAATCTAAGTCGTAAATGCGCATTTAAAAGTGTAATTATTTAATTTGGAATTAAATATAGAATTAGTATTGAATACGAATTAAATTAGATTTAAATTGTAGTTCGATATAATTCAAGAATTCGTACTTTGAGTACTTATTCTGAAACGAGTTGGACTCGCGCAAATCAAATCGTTGTTTGAACATTGAATGATCACTTTATTCAAAGATTAATTAATTGGATTAGATTGATTGAATAACATGCTTTATGTGAATACATGGATGTGTTGAATGAATAATGTATATCAGATGGATATTAGAAGGGAAAGGGCAATTTTGGAAATTGTTGTAAATTTAGAATTTATTAAATTGGACCTGCGTGTCCAGCCTTGTCTCTCGATTCTTTGTAATTCTCTTCTCACCTAATTACCCTCAATGTTAATGAGGTTTC